>PVKE010037681.1:0-15796 GCA_004027555.1 Craseonycteris thonglongyai
TTTAACTGCACATCCCCAACAACTTCTTGATGACTCCAATACCCAGGATGCTGTATTAAACACACTCAGAGCACTGCAGTGCATTTTCAATGTTTTCAAAGTGGGCTCTCCTCCTTGCCGTTCCTGTTCCGCTTCCCTTCTCATTCCAATGGCTTCATCTATACTAATGGATCTACTTCAGACCTGAAACTACCTTCCACAGTACACATCCTGGCCTCCTCAGCATCAAAAGCGAATGATCTTTGTCTTCATTTTCCTCCTTGGATAAGGGGTAGGAGGGTTAGCCTAAGGAAGCCAGAAGAACCACAAACCAATTTCTTTCATGTTCCATATTTTCCCAAATGGATTATCAAATTCATATTGTTAAGCACATCATTTTGCTTATGCAAAACAGAGAGAGAGCGTGCGAATATCAAGGTGTTGTTATCTGCTACTAATTACAGATGAGAGAGGATTAAATTGTTAAGAATCTCACTGCAGGAAATTGGCAAAGGAAAAAAGCAAAGAAGCTTAATATTGTTATTATTCAACAGAGACAACAAATGAACAAAACAGAGTTTAAGCTTTCTTCAGATGAATTATAGAGGCAATTTTATAGGTTTTTACAATTTAATCTGCTTTTTTATTTTAACAATCAGAAGTTCAAACTGTACCATAAGTATATTTTTAAGACAAACGAATTCCTAAATCTCCCTAGCATAAACAGAAAAGAAAGGGGGCTCAATAATTTCATAGCAATGGATTCTTTATCATGAATCCATGATTTCTGTCCCATTTTGCTACCTTCTGCACAGTATCCTCTATTCCCTCATAACTTCATAAGCTTTACACCCAAGCCATCTATCTCCACAGGCACACTTTCCCAATGATTTTGAAACCCATTGGTCATGCTAAATTAATCTTAGCCTACAACATAGAATACATGTTCTTGTGCCTCAGAAACGTATTTTTTTTCAATTTTAGGTGTTTCAAGGAATAAATTATATCGCTGCATAATGCAGCATAATTCCATGCCTCATTGTGCTTTTTATACTGATTGAGCTTGGCTGCTAAGAGAGAGGTTGTAAAAGCTCACAGCCTCAAATCTCCAAACCCAGTAAATTAATATTATCTGTCAAACATGGTGTGACCTATAGAATTGACAAGAGAAACTTGGGCCACTTGTTGAAAAGAAATAACACTTCAATTTCTCTAAGTATCCATTGTTAAAAAAGGGATTCCTCTTCTTTATTTGAGCTAACAGGTTTTAAGTGAGAAAGTAGAAAAGTTTTCTTTCAATTATGGAAATTGTATTGGCACACCTTATGATTTACTTGATTCATATCCTATAATTTATAATGTAGCTAAACGCTAATGTGATACGTTTTTTGCTAATGCTGATAAATCTGCCCCTTATAAAAATCAGGGGGTACTGCAAAATGCAGTTGCAGGGCAAAGTTGATTGTAATGTAAATGATGTTATTTTAGCTCACAGGAGAAGCATGGGTAATTGAAATCTTTAGATCATTTCCACGCTTTATTTTATATTAGATATTCACCTCTATCTCTTTTCAAAACAGGAATTTTACCATAACTATAATGGTGTAACTTTGAAATGTAAATTTAATGTTAAAAGAGCCACTTGGATTTAATTCTTTAGAATTGGTGAGTCATTTAATCGTCCATTCCAAAACTAACTACTGAGCATGGACTGCCTGCCACGTGTGTTCTGGGGTTAGAACTGTGAAAAGACCTTCATGACCTGAGCCCTCGCCAAGGTCACACACAGCTCAGCAGTTCTGAGTCTGCACACTTCTGTGTTCTTCAGAGGCCCATCGTCACCGCAACCTCCTTTGACTGACAGCGGCCTCCATAGTAGAGGTGGGACCTGTGGCTGTGACACAGATTTTTCTCTGCGAAGAGATCTCATCAGGGGTGAGCCTGCCAGAACGGCCAGCATCTGTATCTCCAGAAACGAACGACCAAGCAGATGACACTGGGCATCTTGGAATCAAAATCCCACAGTTGGGGCTTTGTTTTCTCCTCAAGTTCATTTGCACATCAGGAGGAAGCGCTAATAGTCTAAGGAAACCCAAAATGTCTGTGAACCTTCTTTCCCCTCCATCTCCTGTCATGCCTGCAAGGCGGTGACTTCTTGCCCCGTGCTCTGTGGCCTGGCTTGGTGTCTAAGAACAGACGTTTCAGAGGTAAGATGGTGGAAGCACTGTTTGCTGGTTGTGGTGTCTTGTAGGCATTATGTAGCATTTCATTTGTTTTTTCAAGATTTAATGAGGCATAATTGACATAAAATGTGCATTTTTAAAACTTAGAGTTTGATAAAATTTGGCACATCTGTATCTCTGTAAAGCCATTATCACAGTCCAGACAATGAACAAATCAATAACCTCAAAAATAATTCCTCAGGCCCATTTTATACTTAGCATTCAAAGCCCCAGATTCTTCCTCTGTAAAACCAGTATGAACACAGTAGCCTCATACTGTTGTATTCAAAATTTATAAAATATAGGTAAATAGCATACTATGTAGCAAGAAATAAGCCTGTATTAGATGATTACCTACACTTTGCCTTTCGTGAATCTCAGTCACTAATCAAGTTCTGATTGTATCTCCCATTTAATGTTTCCTTTTCTTTCCCTGCAGTGAGTCAAATCTCTCACCATAATAAGCAGGAAATAGAAGGGAGAGAGTGACCTGAACTGCACACAAGTTTGCTGAGCTAGTTTGGAAAAAGGAGAAAGCTGGGTATTTTGAAGTATCCTGGGAGTGGTAACTACAGAGACAAGCTCTTGTGCTGGCTGACAGCTGAGCAAATGTCTGTGCATATGTGTGGAAGGGAGGGGGCACATCAAGGGCATTGATGCCACTACCTGAAGGGAGTGTAGCCTTTCATCAACAGCTGACACCAGGGCACAGAGATGCACAACATTCTGTCAGCAACAAAACTGTTATCTGACAGAACACAAAGAGTTGTAGGATCCTTCATGCCCAGGAGGAAGCTACATTCACCTAAGTTGAGTCCAGGGTCTACTTCTGGCAAAGCAGTTTACAAATTTTGTTTTTTGGTGAAGCATTCCTTATGATTATAAAGAAAAACACAGGAGCATGCCCAGTGGCCATTATACTTATTCATAGCTGTGTGACTGGTCTTGTATGACTTTTTAAAGCTCCTGAAAAGGCATCTGCTCATGTTTGGGTTTTCTATACTTTTAAAGATATTGTTGTTCTTCATTTTTATCTTCATTAAGTGATGTGTCCTACTTATGGTGTTATTCTAAGACTAGAGTTGTCCAGGATGCTTGTTAAATGCAGATTCCTGGGCCCTGTCCCAGACATATTGGTAAGGAGAAGAAGGTGCCAATTGTAACAAACTGATTGGGTAAATACTACATACATAGTTTTTGAGACCATATTATATATTTTAAAACTATTTCCTTATATAAAATTCATAGTAATTCTATGTAGCACATATAAAACTGATTTTGAAGAGGAGAAACTAAAATTCAACAAGACTGAGGAATTCAACAAAGTTAGAAAGTTCCAAAATACAGATTGATGTTCAAATATGTAATCTATCTACTATGTTTCAATGCATCTGGATATTGTAAAAGGTTAAGCCCTTTGTATGCCTATTAGTTTTTATCCTTCTGGAAGCTATTGCACATCAGCCTAGGTCAAATAGCAGTGGCTTTACTGGATTTATTAAGGCTGAAAAAAATATTGGTTGACTCAAAAGAACAGCTGTGTCCTAGGCAAAGCAGATGTGGTTGATAATTCTAAGCATAGAGGGAAAGGACCACAGCAAAGAAGCATCCAAAAGAGCATAAAGAGAGCCATTTGGACAATCTTCTTCACTTTGATACTTTGTTAGTTAGGCATCCTTTGATGGTAGATTCATTCGTAGGTGACAAATACAAAAATATATTATGTGTATGAGGATGTCTGTGTGAGTATGTGTGTAATGTATATACATATGTGTATACACATGATAATTATGACAAACTTACTATTTTTGACTGCCAACAAGTTCTCCCAAGGAGTTAAACATTCTATAGGACAAAGGGAATATTTTTGGAAGTGGAAATTATTTCAAAGCAGGTACCTGTAATATGGGTTTCATGACATGAAACACATTTGCTTCTGTGAGTCAGAGGGCCATGAACCACTGAGTCCCTCCCTTCTTCAGATGTCAGGACAGTGCTAACCCCATCATCGATGCACCTGAGAAACATCATGCCATGGTGCCCCCAGCAATGGCAGCTGCTACTCTGGGAACAGAAAGCCGTCTGCTTCAACTATGGCTGGAAAACCCTTGTTGCCCTTTCTTCAATTGCACCTCAAGTGTGGGCTCATATTCCCTTGGGATCTTGAATAACATCATGAAACAGAGTTCTTCTTTAATACCTATATCCTCATTGGTGATACTCAGCTGCGACTGGGAAAAAACCTCCAATATCCACCAAGCTGGGAAATAAGCAGCCCACCAGAAAAAAAAATAATAATAATAAGACTTGGCTCTGATGAAAACCCTCAGGGAAAATGTATGTTTGCTGTGAAGCAGTCCCACCAGATATCATTAAATTGTGCAACACAAATCTCATTGTATGAGAATGGCAATGGGAATTCTGCTCTAATAGATTACGGCATTTCCTGCATGTTAAATTTACTGTTCAGAACAACCAGGATACAGGAACTTAACGTAGAGAACAGACAAAGGAGGGTTCTCAAGAGAAAAATACGTACTAGAGATAAAGTTTTGAATTTTGAAAGTTTACTTATTTATTTATTTATTTATTTATTTTGACAGAGGAGAGAGAGCGAGATACAGAGACAGAGAGAGAACTGAACTGGGGGAGCTCCCAGTTCAGCATATGGTTCTGCACGGGCCGGGGCTGGGATTCGATCCTCGGTCCCCGGCGCTGCAAAGTGAGTGCTTAACCCACTGAGTCATCCCGGCTTCCCCTGAAGGTTTAAAGTGTTGTCATTATACTGAGTTGCACACTTCTTTTGGGGCTGTGATACAATTTCATCTAACTTGTTTCGCAGCTGACTTTGAACAATGATTTGTAGATCACAAATGTCATCTTCCAGTCAAATACCTAGTGTTGATTTTACCAATTATTGTTCCACTTCAGCAAGTCATTCAATCTCTTGGAGCCATAGCTTCTGTGGCATATTGCATTTGTAAGAGATGACTGCAACAATATCCTTCCTCTATCTCACATGCCCTTCTAGAACATTGCTACATTCTTTCAATATGTGGACTCTTAATTCCCCTTCTATTTAATCTGCATGGGTTTGTGACTCACTTGTGATGAATAGAATCAGAAGGAAATTTTGCTCCTTGACTTTTAAGACTCAAGTATTAGCCAATGTTCCTTCTGCCTTTTTCACTAGAACACTAGCTCCTGGATTCTTGGACCACCATGTACGAAGTGCAATTACTCTAAGGCTGTCATGCTGTAATGAAGCCAAGCCACAAGGGAGGTCATGTATAGATGTTTTTTTTTTTGGTTTTTTTTTCTTCTCTTGGCAGCCTTAGTCTTCAAGATCTGCCAGCCCAGATTAATGAGTCTCACATAATAACAGCCCCTGCCATCAATTCACCTTCAGCCTTCAGGTTTCACAACTGAGTCCTCAGACATTGTAGAAAAGAAACAAATATTCCCTATTGTGCCTTTTCCAAATTCCCGACCCATAGACTCTATGGGCATAGTAAAATGGTTCTTTTACAACATTAAATTGTAACATGTATTGTATATATTTGTAACTGGATACAGTTGTCACTGGGACAGCCTTCCTATAGGGATAAAGGAATCAAATGAGTTTACGTCTGGGAAAACATCCTAAATTGTGAAGTTGTGAAGACAGTTCTTTCTCCTCTTGTAATTCAAGGCCTGCAGATATTACAGGTACCTGCTTTGAAATAATTTTCACTTCCAAAATTATTTTTCCTTCATCCTATAGAAGGCTTAGCTCCTTGGGAGAACTTGTCGTCAGTCTAAAATAGTAATTTCAGCATAATTATTATATATATACACATATGTATATTCATCACACACATGCACACACAGATGTCCACATGCACGTAATATATTTTCATGTTTATCACTGACAAATGAATTTGATTAAAAATACATTTACTACGGGAAGCCAGGATGACTCAGTGGGTTAAGCGCTCACTTTGCAGCCCCGGGGACCGAGGATCGAATCCCGGCCCCGGCCCGTGTGGACCCATATGCTGAACAGGGGAGTGCCCCCAGTTCAGTTCTCACCAGGGCGAGACCCTGGCCCAGTTCCTGCCCAGTGCAGCCTTGCGCCCACCTGTGGAATGAAACTATGTTGAAAAACCAATGATGTACAACTATGGAGACTATTCAGGGCCCTCCCCCTTCTCTCTGTCTCTGTATCTCTCTCTCTCTCTCTCTCTCTCTCTCTCTCTCTCTCTCTCTCTCTGTCAAAAACAATAAAAATAAATCTTCAAAAAATACATTTACTAGAGAAATATTTTTGTAAGCATAGGTAGTCAGTCAGTAATACACAATCTAGACTATATATAGAGAGATTGAACATGAAAAGAAACATGCATTTTTATACTGGATACCATATTTTCAAGAGAAAGAATTTAGGTTAATTTCAGTTCTGTTAACATTTTTTTCCCCATAACAATCACCAAGCATTTTTATAATTTTATGTAATGTGTTTCTTTCCCTAGGTACATCCTAAATGAGTAGTTTTACTTTAGTCTTTGCTTCTCTTGACCCTAAAGCACGTAAGGCCTCAGAAATGACTAGAATACAAGTTCTTGAATAACTTCAAGCCCCCTTCAGTTTTAGTCTTTGATTTCATTTTCTTCCTGAGTTGGCCTCATTCTTTCCTTTCTCTAAAGATGAACCTCTTCTACATACAGAAACCTGATTCACAAATATACCCAAAGAATACATTTTACAGTATTACTCACTACAAGTCCAAAAGTCCAAGGGAAGTTTGTGATGGTGATGGTGAATAGTTGAGCATGCACAATATGAGTCCAACACACAAGATATTATATTTAAATGGCTTGGGGAAAATATAACAGTTTATAACAGCACAAACAAGGACTTCATATTTACATAATATAAATTAGTCTTCCTCTCTGCATTAAAATTTAATATGAATATATTTTTCTTATTTTAATGCATTTTTACTTACAGCATCACATAAGAATGTTAACAGCAGTATAAAATACCTAAGGGATTCAGAATTTGGCTTTTCATAAAGACTATTTCTAGGAGGACTTACCATAATCATTAACTCTTAGTATACCCAAGGGAAGGTATTTTTTCCCACTGTTCATCAAGTTGATGAGAAAATATTTGAACAGCTAGAGAGTCATTTTCTACCATTTCAAGTGCCTGAAATTTAGTCCAAGCTCAGAATAGATTAAAAATAATAGTTACAGTGAAAGAAAGAACATTTTTATTCATATGTAAAATTACCATTTTCTTAAAGATTGCTGTATCATTCCTTGCATTTTAGGTTAATTGGGTTCAGAATGATATGGACATGTCACCTATCATAGAAAGTACATGAGGATAATTCAAAAATAGCATATTTTATTGCTAAATCTCTATAAGCACACTATTAGACACAGTCTTTCTTTATTATTTGAGTTTATTATTCTGTGTTATTAAGCTCTGCCAATTCTGCCAGTGGGTCCAGTCCAAGTACATTTTAAACTGCATCCTATTTTGGTGCTGGCTTATATTTAAGCTTGCTTCCTATGTAAAACCTGTTGACAACCGTGGCCACATTATTAATGCTCCTGTGCTTCTAGTTTAAGTTGAAATGCCAGGTATTTAACATCATAAGATCAAAGACAGCTCAACTATTTTTAGGTTGTTTTTTCTGTAGTTTGCTAAAGTATAGCATTTCTAATGGAATTTACATGTTAGGTCTAATGGATCATCAACAGGCAGTTACTCTCTTGGGAACACAGTAAAACTTGTCACAATTTTCACTTTATTTTTTATGGTGTGCACTAAAAGGATTGGTCTAACTAGTGAAATACTCAGGAGAGATGAGTAATAGGATCCAAAAGAGGAAAATGATGCGGAGCTAAGTATTATCTTTAGCTCTTTGGGTAGACATTTATCAGGTTCTTACCTAGAGTGCTTCCATCCAAATTTGCGAGAACACATGATTGCCCAAAGCAATAATTATAGATAGACACAACTTCAAGATTTAAAATAGAAACACCCTGAAAAGGGCCCCCCTTCTTCCACTTATTTCATTGCTTTAAGTCATCATTCTACCTCTATTACTATCATTTCACACATGGCATGAAAATCTAATATTAGTGTACTTCCAATTCTTCCCTTATGGCCATTATGCTATTGCTTGCGTGCATTTACCTCTTCTTGTTTAGAAAGTGAGATTCTATATCATAATAACTATGTATAGTGACAGATGGTTAGTAGGCTTATTGTGGTGATCACTTTGCAAGGTATATAAATATTGAATCACTATGTTATAAATCTGAAGTATATCAATTATAATTACGAATAAAGTGTTAAAAATAAATAAAATTTAAAAACAGAAAAAGGGAAAGTGAGATTGCATACTGAAGCTTGGTGGAAACACAGAACAGCCCTTTACCTCAAGATATCATCTCTGTGGGGAAGCCGGGATGGCTCAGTGGGTTAAGCGCTCACTTTGTAGCGCTGGGGACTGAGGATCAAATCCTGGCCTTGACCCTGGCCCGTGTGGACCCATATGCTGAACTGGGGAGTACCCCCAGTTAAGTTCTCTCCCTGTCTCTGTCTCTCTCTGTCTCTCTCTCTCTCTCTCTCTGTCAAATAAATAAATAAATAAATATTAAAAAAAAAAAGATATCATCTCTGTCCAATTAATGCACCACCTTGTGGATAGTCTAAGTCTTCACAGGAAATGTCCTCAGATTCTGAATGTGGTTGAGGAAGAGGAGGAGGAGGAAGAAGGGGGCTGTTGGACTTAAGGACTTGTGCCCTTATATTCAAGAGAGGCAGGGAGGCCACATGGGTGTGTACAGTTTTTGAGATTCCTTGCACTATGCATTTATAATTTGTGAATGTTTTTGTATGCATTCCATAGTTCAGTAAAAAGTTTCAAATTTTAAAAAGCCATATATGGAAAATATTCAAAGACACGAAAGAGAGAGACAATCTAATTTTTATCAACTGAGGTGTCAGACTTAGCAATTTATGAAGATGTATCTTAACAAATTGTAGATTATCCTGTTGCACAAATTTGTTTAATGGCAAACTCATTTTGCAAAACAATATTCGTATCAGATCATGACACAAAATTGGTTATGTGTGTTCAAACTCTGACTGAATAAAGGATCACATGATGAAGCAAATGGAAAATGGAGAATCAGATATCAGAATAACCTAAATTAATGGTTTGCGACAGTGAAAAAAGATCTGGAAGCTACCAAGTGGTGAGACTCAAAGTCAGGGAGACTTATTAGAAGAAAAATTTAAAAAAATTTATTTTAAAGCAGACAACCTCCTTCAATATAAAATTCAAGTCCCTCAGCATCCTTTAGAGTTGTCATATGTGGGAAAGTGAAAGACGTTAGTGGTGAGAAACATGTGTCCATGCCAAGTGATTTATAAGGTAGAGTATAATATAGATGAATGACAGTCAAGATATTTGTATTTTAGTTACTGGTTTAGTGGAATTGGTAGTAATATGAGTAGATAATCTGTGTCACAATGCCTGTACCTTATTGAGCTTATATACATATACCAAGTATTGTGCTAAGCATCATCACATTTAATTCTGCCAATGCTTCCGTAAGATGAGAGATATTATTTTCATATTGTAGAAGAACATGCTATTAGATGGACTGAAGGCAGCCCAATGAAGAAAGCATTGCCAACTAATCCTAATGTTGAAATAAGAAAAAAGAAAGGAAGGATTAGAAGCCAACTAGAGGCCAGGAACTGAGAGTCAAGAACTGGGAGAGAGAAAAGAGAAAATGTGTCCATGGCCAACCACTATTGGCCATAGCCCAACAGCCTTCCAGGTCATGTTATTGCAAGTACATTCCCCTTTGCCTTTCCTGTAGTTCAAGATCTGAGGTATAGACAGAAGAGGTGTAACAACCATATGGCAAACTGTGGTATGAAACACACTTCTTCCTTATACCATCTTATATCACTTCTGAAAGAAGTCTCAGGCTCAGGAAACCCACACAAGTAAATGGCCTCTGATTTGATAGTATTGTTTCACATCACCATCTACCACAAGTGCTGGGTGAGTGTGCATTTTAAAATTAGTGTTAAAAATGTTATATCAAATGACTATGTTACCAGAGCTTCCTATTTAAATCAAAAAAAAACACAGTAAACTGTTTTATAGAAGATAATTTGGAAAAGGATTACCTTAAAGCTTTTAAATGCCCTTTTCATTTAATAAGCTTTTATTTCTGTAAGGGGATATTTATGACAATGTTTTATGTTATTTTGGGACATTGGGAAATATAATGAAGACATATGTTTAAAAAATAAATTATATGCCATTTTTTGTAGCTCTCACTTTTGGATGTTTAAATGAGCATTTCCAAGTTAAATTCTCCATTGGTTAATTAAAAAGTGACATGCTTTTTACTTTTCTTTAAGTCATGGCCAAGGCACTTGGCATCATTTATAGCTGTCATGTACAAGAAAGTGAAAAACATTAGTGGTGAGAAACATATCTATACTCGTTGACTAGAGAGGCAGAATGCAATGTAGATGAGTTAAGAGAGAGAAGAAAAGGCAAAGCCATGGACCTATCAGCTCTCTCTGTACCCTTGGCAGTTTTGCTCTGATTTGATGGTTTTGAAATTCAGAAGCTAAACATTTAAAACCTCTACCAGGTTTTATAGATAAAAATAATGTTGATGGGTTTTCAAGCCTCTGAGAGATATTTCAGCAGATTATTGATTTTTCATTTAATGAAAGCTAAACTATGAAATCCCAATAATGCTTTACATGTGGCTTGTATGCATTTTTCAGAACAGCTCTACATAAATTATCCTGTTTGATTGTTCCAGCATGTGTGTAATGTAAGCATTCATCAGCCTGGTTTCACAGAAGAAGGGATTAAAGTTCCAAAATGCGTTGTTATTTTTACCAGTATCTCCATGATTAATCACCAGTGAACTGGAACTAGAACCAAGTCAGCATCTTACAGAATTCTGTGCTATTTTCTCTACCCTTTCACCTTTCTTGAAACAATGTTGGAGGCATCAAAACAATCTGAATTGGGAAATTTGGTAATTATTTTAAATCTCAAGTTACTCTAGTGTAAAAAGTCATTATGAGATCTTGCTGTGAGCCAGCATCAGGATGAGTACTCTGCATGCTTTGCTTCATATCCTCTTCACTGTATCTCTAGAAAAAAACTGATTGTCATCTCTAATTCAGGGATGAGTGGAAAGTCTGAGGTAATTTATTAATGGACCAACTTTGACAAGAATGCCTCTGGCTTTGATCGTCCCTGTGGAAAGTTTGATCTTGAAATATCGATCCTAAATTCATCACTTTAGGCTAACTTGTCCATGGGCAAGTCTTGGAGGTTCTGATTTAAGGGCATATGGACTAAATGCATTGTCACTGCTCACTTTGGGCAGGAAGTACCAAGATGTTATTTTAAAATGTCTATATTGTGGTTCACTACAGTGAAGGTGGGTACCTGCACGGTCAGGTTGGTGCCCTTCTTTAGCTTTAAGGGAAATAGAGTCTGACATTTGCATACTCACAAATCCCTGCACATCCCTAGACTTAATACTCCTGAGGAACAACATAGATAGAAAGTTAATAGAGGTTAACTGGTAAAGACAAATTGTGAAAGTCTGAACAAATCTTTTAAGTCTCAGCAGAGCATCACACATGAAATTAAAGCAACTCTAATTTATTGTAGTCGTATTATACAGAAGAAGTATATGGCACTTGAACATCAATTAGAAGAGAGTGCTATTAGTTTTATTTGCCCAGAGTGATTTTATCCTATTAACAGAGGAACTTAGGGAGTGCACACTCCATTTATGTGGTGTTCACTGTTATTAGAAAAGTTCCTTGTTCATCAGTTCTTCTATGAGAATGGAAACTCGGATAGAATATTTATTGTATGGTGTATTACAGAACCCCAAATGGCAACATGATTAGTTTAGCCTGCAGTGTTACATGCCACCATTACTATGCTGAGGAGACGTTTCTAAGATGGATATTTGACTAGTAACAAGTTAATATCTTAATACCTCAAACAGAATTAATAGGTCCACTGAGAAAAACTCCCCTTTGTTGTCCATTTGGCACAAATTTTAGCTTAAGAAAAAGCCATTTGACTGTCTTGGATGTCCTATTTGCTTTTGGGTGGCATGGCCTTCTTTGGCTAGAAATGATCATTTGATTTTCTTCCTCCAAATGTTTTTGATCATAGTCATAATGTATGTCAGCTCAAAACATGGCATTAAGAACTGACAAATCTAGTGGTTACACACTAATGTCTACCAGTGAGTCTTAAAAGTGATTTTTAAAAAGTTGTCTCCTCTCCCACTTCCCAATCTAAGTATTCCTTTTATCATCTTGCTTTAATTTGTCAACTGATATCTTTTGGGTTAAAGTACTATTTTCTAGAAGGCTTTGTGAGAATGGTACATAGAGGAGAAAACAGAGAGCTTGGCATACAGCAGGAGCCCATAAACGTTTTTTGAATGAAATGCTCATTGAATAGTATCACTCTTAAGTTGTTAGTTTGGCTTGAATCCTAAGTTCAAAAACACAAAGAAAAGTCCCATGAGAATAGGACCCAACACAGAGGAATGTCAGTAAACTGGGGCAGGATACAGAAAAAGAAACACGTGAGCACTGATGACCATGAGTATCTATTAGGATTAATCTTCAAAAAATGGAGGAGGGGAAGCCGGGATGGCGCAGTGGGTTAAGGGCTCGCTTTGCAGCGCCAGGGACTGAGGATCGAATCCCGGCCCCGGCCTGTGTGGACCCATGTGCTGAACTGGGGAGTGCCCCCAGTTCAGTTCTCTCTCTGTCTCTGTATCTCTCTCTCTCTCTCTCTCTCTCTCTCTCGTCAAAAACAATAAAATAAATAAAAATAAAACAAAACTCTTAAAAAAAAAATGGAGGAAACTTGGCTGATCTTCTCTTCAAAGATATCCAGTGCCAGGAACAGTATGTGGCAACCTATAAGGTACTTAGTAAATATTTTTGGCATGACAGAAGGTAAAACTCATTCACATCAAAGGTTTGCATATGTGTGTGTGTGATAATTCTGAAGGTACCTACAAGTAATAAATGTGGAGACTAAGAAATGGGAAATGGGCCAAAGACTCAGCAGAAAATGAGTGTCTTTCTATAAAGAAAAAACTAAGAAATTCAGAAATGGGCCAAATAGTGTGTAAGTGCAAAAGAAAAAAATTGATGAGTAGTTAGAGAAGACAGTTAAGATTTTTCACTTACTCTTTCCTGAGGGCTCAGGTGTTTATCCTATGTGTATACAATATTTGCCAGCTATAGTGTGGAGAACATTTGTCCATCATCTATTTAATCTTAACAACAATTATGAAATTATGCCTATTATCTGCATTTTAGAGATGAGAAAATCAAGGCACTGCAGTTCACATAGCTAAGAAGGAACAGAGCTGGGATGCTAGCCTATCAGTTTGAAGATGTTGAACACAGAGCAAAGGATTACAGATACTTGTGTATCTATATAAGTTTTGGGGGTGGTGATTCTGATTCCAGTGCAGCATGAGAGATATAACCTAGAATTTCAGGTGATTTTTTGACTCTTAAAGCATGGAGATACCCTATTTACTTAGCATTAACAATGCAGAGAGGCAAAGGCTTTGAAAAGATTATCATTTGTGGAAGCCAAAGTCACAGGGAGTTTTAAGCTTTCATATGTCATTACTGCCTTCCTTTGGTCATATATTATTTTTTGATAATTAAACATTTTAAATGTGACTCTATAAATGATCACTGAGAGTGGTGACATCTGTGGGATGGTAGGTTAGGGGACAACATGAGTAAAAAGAAGGAAATCTATCCAACATTCTTAATAAGACTTTAACCACCAGACTATTTGGATACTGTATTTTTCGTATATAATACGCTCTTATCTATAACCCAACATTAAAAAATCAATACACGGGTTACTCCCATGTATAAGACAACCCCCAATTTTTGGTCTAACAATTTTAGATAAAAGTATCATCTTATAAATAGAAAAATATATTACTCTATTTAATCCTCAAAGATAAAAACTAAAAAGATAAAACTAAAATCTTACACAATCACGATTATTAACAATATTGAGAGTTGAGAATTATTTCATCTTATAAAGATTAAGACACCTTCCCAAGGTCAAATGGCTAGTTGATGACAGAACCAGAATTGTCTCCTGAGAAATAAATATCAGAATAAATAACAATGGGTTGTGTTGGGCTAGGTGATTACGAATTTTGTTTTCTAAATTTTCTACAGTGGTTAGTTAACTCTTAAAGTGAAAGAAGAAGAGAAAATATCAGATATAGGTCTAAATAAAACCATCAGCACTGGCAACAGCCACATCAAAACAAGATACCAGATTTGTTCTGCACTAAAACTAGGGAGAAGGGATTATCACTCCACAGGAAATGAGTTTGTGAGCAGCTGCTCTTCATAACCATGGCAACACAAAGATTTTTTTTTTTCCCCACTTCTCTGAGATGCAGCACCAAATAAAATCTACCAAATCCATGATGGAAAAATGTCTTCAATCTTTCAAATGTCCTTGTTACAGAATCATGGTCAACTGGCTAGTTCTTCAGGACCTCAACCCTCTGATTAAACTGAGGATGATGAGAAGAGTAAGGTGTACACACTTCTGATTTAGTGAGCTGGGCAATGGTGGAGCTGTGGACCCTTGAATATCATCTTGGCCCAGCACTGAACAGCTGTGAGAACTAGAACAATGTGCCTGATTTCTCTGAACCTCAGTTTTCTTGTCAGTTACCTGTAGCATAGTAATCACAAGGACTCAGGGACACATTAGCATGCAGAGTGCTCAGCACTGTGCCAACCTCTCAATAAGTGCTTAATAAATCTATCTGGTCTAATTATGGACTTTTATCATGTGTTCCATTTCTTTGACAAATGTGAACTGATTGCCAACTCAATGCCAAGCACTGTACTAAACACAGGGAGTACAGCAGAAAACAAAACAGATAAAAATTATGGTGCTTACATGCTGGTGGAGAGACACACAGATAAGATTTAAATAACATATGCAGAATAGTAGGTAGTGATAAGTGCTAAAGAGAAGGAAATAAAAGAAGAAGGTATGATGGGTCAGTATAGAGAGTTGGCTTTTTTTAGTTCATGTGGCCAGGGAAGGTCTTACCAAGATGAGACTTTTGAGTAATGGCATGAAGCAAGTGACTGAGGAGCCAGGCGGGTAGGTGGCAGAAGAGCATTTCAGGTTAAGCAAACAACAAAAGCACGGGTCCTGAGCCAGGAGATTTCGGGCATATTTAAGGGTAACAGGAAAGCTGCTTTGTTGAGATGAGACTGAAGGGGGAGCAGGAAAGAAGTGGAGAGCTTTGTCGGGGACAGGAATTCAGACCACAGGTGAGCTTAGACTGGGCCGTGAAGGTGGAGATGCTGAGCACTGATCATACTCGCGGCATCTCCTCCACTAAGTGATGGGGCAGCATAATGGAGAGATATTTAAAGACCAAGGCTCCATGATGGCTTGCATGCACTGCAAGGCTGCAAATAGTGACCTACTC
>PVKE010037682.1:0-15795 GCA_004027555.1 Craseonycteris thonglongyai
GTGGGGTGTGTGTGGGGGGGTGTGGGGGATGTGGGGTGTGTGTGGGGTGTGTGTGAGGTGTGTGTGTGTTGGGGGTGTGGGTGATATGGGGTGTGTGTGTGTGGGTGATGTGTGGTGGGTGTGGGGTGTGGGGTGTGTGTGTGTGGTGGGTGTGGTGGGTATGGGGTGTGTGTGGGGGATGTGGGGTGTGTGTGGGTGTTGGGGTGTGGGTGATATGGGGTGTGTATGGGGGTGTGTGTGGTGGGTATGGGGTGTGGGGGATGTGGGGTGTGTGTGGGGTGTGTGGGGTGTGTGTGTGTGGGTGTCGGGGGTGTGGGGGATGTGGGGTGGGTGTGGGGTGTGTGGTGGGTATGGGGTGTGTATGCGTGTGTGTGTGTGGGGGTGTGTGTGGGTGATGTGGGGTGGGTGTGTGGTGGGTGTGGGGTGTGGGGTGTGTGTTGGGGGGGCGGGAGCTCCCCAGATGCTTCTCTTCTCTGGACAGTCTGTGCCCTTCTGCCAGCACCCCTATATCACTCAGGGAGCCCTGACAGTGAGAACTTCCCCTTGTGTGCTGTTCTGACCTTGCTTCCTGTTTGGAGTCTGGGACCCTCTGCAGCAGCTCTTAGTGGGTCTCTGGGCACAGGGGTCTGTGACTGTTCCTGCCTTTTGGTTCAGGCTCAATCAGGGCAGCCCTGTCCCCACCAGCAAGGGGTTGGGGAGCGGCGGCATTGTAAGTGTGCTGTTCTCCCCCTCACCCAAACACTGTCTACTTCTCCCCATGGATCTCTCCCGGGGGCTCTGCCAGGGGCCAGGCCCTCCCCCAGCCCAGCAGAGGAGGCCCCTGATCCTCCTGTACTAATTGCAGCCGCTCCTGTGCAGCTGGGCGGAGCCTCCCCTGGGCCTGGAGCTTGTTATTGAAACTGATTTCCCCAGCTTAGGAGAATTCAGACTTGCGGGTTGAACTTCTTGTGGCTTGGGCAATTTATCATTGAAAACATGCCTCACTCCCTCGGAAGTTTTCTGTAAACAATTCAGAAGGCACCCACATCACCCAGGTCCCTACCCAGCTGCGGTTCCTGACATAAGGGGCACTGCAGCACTACACAGGCCCCCAGGGTCTGGGGCTGCACCGGCTGGCCCTTGCTGGCCCGCAGCCCCTCTGAAGGCCCGAACTCCTTTTCAAGAGCTTTACTGATGTATAACTTCTGTACCATGAAATTCCCCACTTCGAAGAAGGGGAAACTGAAGTGCCTGTCGGTCTCTTCCGCTCCGGCAGAGCTGCCCTCCCCACAGTGTGCCCTGCCCGGTTCCCAGGACTTCCAGCGGGGAACCCCAGGAAGGGGAGGCATGGGAGAGGGCCCAACCGCATGCTCATCGCCCCTCCCCAGAGCAATCGGCCCCCTGCCACCCCCAGGGACTTCTGATTGGCCCATGAGAGCCCTGGCCCCGCCCACAAGGAAAGGAAAGGGCTTTAACCCTGTGGGGCCGAAAGTGGGGTGCGAGCAGCCCCAGGGCGGCCGAGTGACCGCAGGTCTGGGGTGGGCGGGAGACTGAGACCTAGCGTGGCGAGTGGCGTGCGGAGGCCGCCTGGCGACTGGTGTCCCAGGCCAGCGGACCCCGGCGCCGGGGCAAGGGCGCTCGGTGCCCCCTGCACCCTCCCCCACCACGCTCCCGGCGATCTGGCTGGGCCGCGTGCGGCCGCCAGGGGGCGACGTCGGCCCGCACTGGGAGGCGGAGCGGAAGCCGGCTGGGACGCGACACCCTTTCTCGCTCTGGTCCCCTGCTTCGACGGGAAGCTGAAGCCAGGCCCACGCTGGCTCCTCTCGGGTCACGCGACGGGGTCTGATAAAGGGACTCCCCCTCCTCCAAGCCCTGGACCTGATGGGTGTCATAAACCGAATCAACATAACTCCATCCCCCCATACCCCCCACATACAACTGCTCTGGCCCTTAGTCCATTGGCCCTGCCTCCCTGAACCTCAGTTTCCCCTTGTGTCACCTGAAAGTGGTTGTAAGGATGCAGGGATCCAGGCCTCTACCACTCCAGGGTCTTGGGAAGGGGAAATGTTCCTTGTGGCTGGCACACAGGGCACCTTGATATGATGACTGAGCTGTGTGACCCAGGCCAGGACTGGCCCTCCAGCCTCAGTTTCGCCTTCTGACTCACTCCACTTTTGCAAACCATAACTATTTACAGAAGGGCTCAGTGGAAGCTAAGGCAGGAGGTGTAACTGAAGTAAGGAGCTGCCCTTGGCCCTGCCACCTGGGCTGACTGGCCCTCTGGCCCTGGGTGTTCATTCTCCAGTGGTGGGCTGCTGCTGCTTCCCCTGGAGGCCAAGCACAGAGGGGCACACACATGGTGTAGGGCTCAGAACGGGGACGAAAGCCCCCCCACCCCCAATACTTCTCAGCCTCACCATGCGCTCAAGACCACACAGCCAGGCGGGAGCACAGTGCCCACGTGCTGGGAGGGTCTGAGAGAGGGTGAGCGTGGCCTCCCCTGGCCAATCTTGCTCTTGCCATCTAGGTCCCCAGACCTGGGAGAACCAAGCTTCCCCGCAGGCTCCTGCACTGTAGGGGCCAGGGCCTGGGCTGGGCCATCCCTTGGTCCCTCCTTGTGTTTGGGGCGTGGACTCTGGTACAGCCAGGATGAGTCATGTTCTTCCTGCTCCCAGCCCTCCAGGGCATGGCTGGCTTTGGCACCTGCCCAAACTCCCTGTGCTGACCAGGCTCCCAGCCCTGCTGCTGCCTACACCCCAGCAAGCCCTGACCCCACCCACCCCACCTGATTAACTCCTTCTCCACTTAGTCATCAGCATTTATGGGACAACTATTATCCTCTCTCAAGGGACAGATAGCCCCCCCACAGTGGACTGACAGAGGAGAAGCCCCCAGGAGCACAGGACACTGTGTTAGGGACTCAGAGGGGCTGGGGGAGCTCCGCTAGCCAGGTGACATCTGAAATGAGGCTATGAAGATTTCTGGGGACTGGTGGTCCAGGCAGAGGGAACAGCATGTGCAAGGACACTGAGGCCCTGAGGGCCAAGGCCAAGGTTCCCTTGGGATGTGAAGGGTCTGGCCTTAATGCAGAGCAGGGCTGTTCATCTGAGATGGGCACTGGGGGGTGGGGGGTGGGCTCTGAACAGAAGAGGTACGGAGCTGGCTTGGTGTCCACAGGTGCCTCAGGCTGGAAGAGGCCGGGAGAGCCCAGGGCAGCCTGGCCCAGGAAGGCGGATGAATTAGTGAGAAGGTGTGGGATCAGGGTGGTCAGACACAGAGCCTTTGGGATTTGAATGATGATTTGAGGGGTGCAGGTGAGAAGGCTGCAGGTCTTCTCCTACCCACTCCCCTCCCAGCCTCAAAACAGGCTCCAGAGGCCTGTTTGTTGAATAAATTGATGAGTGACCACCTGACTCCCTGTCCAGGGATGGGGAACTCAACATCCCAACCTGCATTGGAGCCCCCCAGCCCCCAATCTTTTGAGTGGCAGAGACTTCTAGGGGATAAAACCACAGCTTCCACCAGCTTGCACAGGGGAGTCTGAAACTCCAATGAGGTGAGGAACTCGTGAAATCAGAGCTTTTCCGTCCTGGACCAGGATGAAATTATAGGTGCCACCCGCTGGCTGCACCATCTCTTCTCTGAGCCCCAGCTCCCCTGCCTGTGAAGTGGGCTGACAATCCGGCCAAGTCAGTGAGGTAGTGGCTGTGAGACGGCATTTTGCCAATGGGACCTCTTTAAAAACTTACCTAATTACACAAATAATATTTGAATATGTGTCCCTTGTGAAAGTTTCAAGCCACATAGAAGGTACAGAGAATAAAACTCCTCCTCCCCCCTCCCCTTTCCCTCTTCCTCCTCCTCACTGACTGGGGTGGGGGGCGGAGTTGCCATCAACAGGTTACTGGATGGCTCCCAGCATTTTCCAAACAATATGTGTGGTTTTTATTCTGACATTTGCATGTTGCAGTATTTAAAAATCAACCTTAGCAGCTCAGCACTGAGGTAGCGTGTGGCAGGCACAACTGTGTCCTGGAGGTGGGGGGCAGGTGTCATTCTTACCTCCATGTGACAGAGGAGGAGGAAGCTCCTGCTCTTGCCTGTGGCTGCATAACACCTGTATGTGCGTCAGTCACTTGATAGCCACGTGACTCGCCTCCTAAACAAGGACCTGTTGAGCATGGAGAGGACATTACAGTTCTGCTGTGATGACAGGGGCTGTCCCAGGTAGCTACTCTAATGAGCCTAAACTTTTTCAAGTGATAGACCCCTGTCTCCAATTGGCCTAAGCCAAAAAGAGAATTTACCTGCTCATTCACTGAGGTGGCCGAGTTCACAGGCACAGCTGGATCTAGGGCCCTAACAGGACCCAGAGGGGCCATGGAGGGTGGGAGGGACAGGAATGCAGCCTAGGGCTTGTGAGGGAGGTGGGCCCAGGCTCCAGGCTTGCATACCATCTTCTCCACAAGCCGGTGGCTGTGGGACAGGAATCACGGCTGGCAAGGACGGGTGCATCATGACTGCTTCCTGTGTCCTCCTCTGGATAGTCACCTGAGTGGTTTCCAGTTTTCATTAGTAATATCACAGCCTGACTCTACCCCCGGGTACTTCATAGTCCCCTGTATTCCCTTCAAAGGTTTAACTAAGAAATAAAAATAAAATATAAAGTGAAGGCTGAATTCTTTTATGAAACTTTAAAGTATTAGGTGAGTGAACAAAGCCCATAGCATTAAGCATTGTACACGGAGCTTGGCATGTGGGTGAGCACTTATCTGGGATAAGATGCCTATGGAAGAAACCACTGGACTCCAGACGCGGAGCCTGTGGGGCCTTCCAAAGTGTCCTCCCTCCTCCTGCACAACAGAGGGGGGCCTGGTTTCTACCCTCACAGGTGCAGGCTACATCAGTCTCAGTTCTGGCCAATCGGCACAATAAGAGGTCATACGTTTTCTGGTTTGTTACAAAGATGCATCTGTGACTGTGTTTCCTGTTTGGTGTGTGAGCTGCCTGTTTGTACCCTGGGCTCATTTTCTTGGGTTCATTGTTCTAACTGGGTTGCAGGAGCCCCTATACATACTGAATGTCACTCCTTCGCTCTGTATGTGGGACTCTGGCTCCCGGGATGTCACAATATTTACCTGGCTGTACTGTCTTTGGTCTGTCCTAGCAGCTCAAGCTGAGCCTTGAAAGACCAGTGAGGTGACACAGAGAGTTTGGTGGGAAAGTGGGAATCCAAGTACAAGAGGGGACAAGTCCAGCCTTCCAGGAAGGGAAGCAGGAGGACAGGGAGCACGTGCCTGGAGTGCAGACCCTGGGAGGCGGGGTGGGCTGGGGGCAGGAGGGCAGCCCCTGGGGAGGTGGGGATAAGCAGGAGGATGCCCCACCCTCTGACCTGGTCCTACCCACTTCCCACACTGGCCTTACCCAGTCCTGCCCACTGGTTCACCTCCCTCTTGAGATCTGAAAATCCACCTGACTCATTTGACAGATAAGAGATGAGCTCAGATAGGTGCAGTTTCCTACCTGAGTCCCACAGCTGGTGAGTAGCTGGTTGAAACAGCGTCTTCCCCCAGGAAGTTCCCCGCCCTCCTCCCTGGACATGCAGCACAAGCCCTGAGCTGTGCTCCCAAACTCAGGCCATCTGCTGGCCCCCTGCTGCTCTGGTGACAGGCTCTGTGGGCCCTACAGGGGCAGCTGGCACTCAGGTCAGGGAGGGTCTCCATGTGGTCAGTCAGTGAACTCTTCCTCTCAAGGTCCTTCTCTGTGTGACCTTGAAAATAGAAGCCATCAGAGTATACTTCTCAGACTCACCTTTGCCTGTGCCCTCCCTGCATCCATGCCCAACACTGCTCCCCACCCCAAGAACTGCTCAGGCCTCCAGCTTAGGGCTCTCCTCTAGGTGTGGCAGGCCGTGCTGGCCTCCTCAAGGTCATTACTCCAACAGGTCTTTCCTGCATCATCAGCATTTTGGTCCATCAGCGTGCCGCACACATGAGCAAATGCGCACACATATGTGCAAGGCACAGCGTGCTGTACATATCTGAAGGGGGACCCCCCCCCAAAAAACCTGGCATTATCTTCCAGAGGGTGGGCCCCTTGTAGTACAGGCTTCCCCTGCTAGGTGAGTGTTCTAGGAACCCACCTGCATGAGTGCACCAGCTGGCTGTGCTGTGAGAGGCTGCGTTCAGTTTCAGGGAGTTGTTTTTGGAGACTCTTTCAGTGCTTTGGCCCATTTCATGATGGGTGATTGACATGAACAATGTGCAGCATGACAACACACCTGCCCACACAACGCTGCGTGTTCAGCTGTTTTTGACCAAAACCATCATGACCCCGTGCTCCATCCTCTCTATTCACCAGATCTTGCCCCAGCAACATTTTCTTGTTTTCCTTAAATAAAAAAAAGTCCTCAAAGGGAAACAAACGTTTTGCCAGACATGGAAGAAGTGAAACAAAAGAACGTCAGAAGCACTAAAAGGCATAAACCAATGAGTTAAAAAACTTGAGCCGTGAAAAAAGCATCTCAGTAGGTGCTGCAACAAATGTTGAGTGCTCTCAAGGTGGCTGACGTTTAAACAGGAAAAATAAACACAACTTTTTATAAATACATTCCGTTGTTTTTGGTCCCCCCATTATAAGTGCACACACCTGTGCAGCATGCTGCAGATACACATGTGTCTGCATACACACATACTTGCCTGTGCATACACAAATATGCACATGCACATGTGGTATTTCCTTTCTTGTATTCTGTAATTGCACTCATCCTCCAGCTTCCCCTTTTCCTCTGCTCCCCTGCACAACTTTCTCCAGTCCCCATCTTTAGTATCTCCTGAACCCTTTCCAAAGCAGTTTTCTAGCATTCCATGACCCTCTATAAAGGGCACTAACCTACAAGTACCCAAATCCTCTGGACCCACTGGTGGCACTTGTCCCAGCTGAGTACTCCCTCCTCCTGGGACACCTTGGCTTCTGGGAACCCTGTGCCTTCTAACTCCCAGAACCTCTCCCACCTCCTGGCTCCTTCCACGCTTTGTCCCTACCCTTCCCTGCCGGCCAGAGGCCCAGCTCCTGCCTCCCAAGCCTTCATGTCCCTGACTCCTGATGTTCTGCTTCCTGTTCCTTCTTTCTACTGTGACCCCAGCTGTTCATGGGCAGCCAGGGCTTCTCCCTCAATGTGGCTCACAGGCATCTTCATGAACACCCCACCCCCACTCCTCCCCATTCTTCCAGGTGATCAGCCTCACCTGGAAGGCATTCTAGACTGTTGTCTCCCTCTCACACCAGCCCCAGATGGTCTGAATCCACACACAATCCAACTGCGTGTCTCCAGTGACCCTGTACCACACCAGAGAAAACCTAAGCCAGCCCCTGGTGTCCTCACACTGACCTGCCCCAAGAGCTCCTCACCCCCCACCCCCTGTAGGTCCTCCCTCCCTGAACAAACCTGCACCCTCATGCATCCCCTTCACACTGTCCCCTGAGGCAACCTCTTGGCATATGAAGCTGCTGTAGGGGAGCACACCTTACTCTAGACCCCCACCCCACCCCCTGGGCAGAGACCCCACCACAGCCCCTCAGGAGGTGTGGGCAGCGATGCTCACAGCAGTTTGGGGGAGGCCACACACTTGCTGGGCACAGGGGACAGGTTTCACCAGGGGAAGACTTCAGCAGAGACAACATGTGAACCAGAGCAGCATGTACCCCCAGCTGATGAGTCTAGAAGTGACCTTGGGAACAAAGGGCAAATTGCTGAGAGTGAGGGCTGACTGGTGACGATGGAGAGTGTGACAAGGTCAGCTGCCACTGGGGGAAAGACCCAGGGCTGGGAGGAGGGGGCAGGACAAGCACAGGTACACTCAGCTTTCTCCACGTGTTATTTCTTAAAGATTTATTTTTATTGCTTTTGACAGAGAGAGTGAGAGACACAGAGACAGAGAGAAGGGGGAGGGCCCAGAGCAGTCTCCATAGTTGCACATCATTGGCTTTTCTACATAGTTTCATTCCACAGGTGGGATGCGGGGCTGCACAGGGCAGGCACTGAGCGGGGGTCACCCCGGTAAGAACCGAACTGGGGGCACTCCCCAGTTCAGCATATGGGTCTGCACAGGCCAGGGCCAGGATTTGATCCTTAGTCCCCCGGGCTGCAAAGTGAGTGCTTAACCCACTGAGCCATCCCGGCTTCCCCTCCATGTGTTATTGGTTAAATTGGACCATGGGCTCCCGCGTTCATTCTTCTTCTTCCTCTTTTTTTTTTCTTTTTTGTATGCCTGAAATCATTCACTGACTTCCAAACCTCCTCTGCCTCCAAGTCCTAGGACAAGCCCAAGCTCCTTGCCCTGTGTGACCTGGCCCCTCCTGACTGACCTTTGTAGCCTCCCCGTCTCTCCCAGACCTTTGCTCCAGCTGCGTCCTGGCCAAGAATGCCTTTCCTCTCCCCTCCTGGTCTTTCTGGCTAAGATCATGTCCACAGCAAGCTTCTAGGTCAGATTTGACTTTTAGAAAGAAGCCTTTGGGAAATCCAACAAGGAGGGTGAGTGGAAGGGGGAAGGAGGAGGGTACTAGGAGGGTGGGGGGAGGCCTGCCCGGAGGCTAGCTGCACATCGGGGCACCTACAGCTGATGCCCTTTCACCTTCACCCCACTGGTAGCCATGGGGACGGTGTGAGGTCTCAACTCCAGCCCTTGAAGAGTAGAACGGGGACAAGAAGCAGGGTGGCTACAGCCTTAAGCTAGAGGTAGTTCACCTGGGGCCACACCTCCCCAGGATGTCTCCCAGGGTCTGGGGGCTCCCAAAAGCCAAATGTCAACCCCAGAATATGCACTCACTTGGACCCCCATCATATTCACAGACATCCAGATCAGGAAAGCTGGGAGAAGCTGCAGGGTAACTGAAGCCTAGAGGGAAGGGGACACAAGCTGACGTGAGGCAGAGGAGCCCAGATTCCCAGCCCTGTGCCCCCAGTCGTCCCCATGCCTGGCCTACGACCTAGTTTCTGTGAATCTGGTGGTTGAAGAGGCGTGCATGGGCCTGCATGGCCACACTACCCTGAGGTGGGGCAGCACTTTGGGTGGAGGGGTCTGGTGGGGTCTCAGCATGACCTGTGGTGTGCATGTGTGGTGCCCCAAACCTTGGACCCCTCGTGCTGTGGCTGGGGCCCAATCCACCACAAATGTCTGCAGGGGTGCAACTGGCTGATCCTCATTTGCAGGCCACCTCCCTGTAAGCCCCAATTTCCTGGCAGGTGAAAAGAGGGTTATTTCCAACAGGTATACTTAGCACACTGATTGGCACACAGTAGGTGCTTATGAATTGCTGTCTACATCCACCCATTCCCTGGGAGAGTCAGCCTAGAGCTGGGGATACAATGCTCTGACCCCTGCGTTTAGAGGTCACAGCTCTTGCTTCTTCTTGACCCTTCCATGTAAAGTCTCCTCCAAGGTCACAGAGGATCAGTGCAAAAGGGACTCGTTATATGACTCATAGGGTGACGAGGCGAGTCAGTCTGCGGACCCTGGGCGTCTACACGCTCCCAGACTCTCACCACGCTGTCGCACCGCAGGAGGGAGGGTACCAGGTGGCCTCCCTGGCCTGTGAGCGTTTCCTCGCCGCGACCCGGGTTTCCGGGAGCCCCGCCCCTCCGCGCCTCAAGTTTCTCCTAACTTTTCCGCGGGTCCCTCTGGGCGCCCCGCCCACCGGCTGGTGACGTAACGATGGTGCAGCGCGGCGGCCAATGGGCGGCGGCGGGGGCTGGCACCGCGGGCCAATGGTGGCAGTGGACGGCTGCTCGGCCCTGCCCGGCCCGGGCCGCACTGCGCTGCCTGACGCCCGCCTGCCACCGGCTCCGGCCCCGGCGCCCAGCGATCGGCGGGCGCGGGCCGCGGCTCCCTCCTGTGCGTCAGTCCTGCGACCCTCGCCTCCGCACCTACCCTCAGAGAGGGGGCGCGCTCCTCGGCCCGCAGCGCGGGCGGGACGCCAGACCCGTGGCCCCGCGGTCCCCCACGGTGAGTGCCCCCCGCCCCGGGCACGGCCCCCTGGCCGCAGCTCCCCTCATGGCCCTGGGCACATGCAGGTGCAGTCCTCGTTGCCCCGGTCACCGGCCCGCAGACACCTTGGCCTCGACTCCCTCGACCCGAGGCTGGCGGTGCTGCGGGAGAAGACCGAGAGGAGCTGGCGGGGGCCCGGGACGCTCAGCCTGGTCCTCAGAGGCCCGACCCCCGTTCACCGAGCCGCCGCCGTGACTCGCTGCCCCGTGACGTGAGGCGGCCCAACTTTACGTAACCCGCCCGGCGCCCCACGGGTGTCCACACAGGGTACACTTGGGGTGCGGAGGCCCAGGCATGGAGGGTTGCTCTAGTCATGGTGCCCCCCAAAAGAGCGCAGTCTGTAGCCCACCCCACCGTGCCCATCTTCGTGACTTAGTTACCCAGTGTGTGGATTCAGCCTGTCCACTGATCCAGGCCCTTTGTGACCAAGGAAGTACCCTTGAGAGAAAGCAGTGGGTACTGTTGGGCTCAGGTTGGGGCTGGGGGCCCAGAGGGCAGGGGCAGGGCTCAGGCTCGGCTTCCTGTGGGTTGGGACACCCCCACGTCTGGACTGACCCCAAAACAGGAGGCAGGAGATCTAGGTTTTAGGCCTGTCTGCACCATAACTTGCTGACTGGTCTTGGATAAACTTGATGCTTGCTGGAAAATGGGATGACAGTACCTGCTTTATCTTGTACTCAGGAAGATCATGAAAGGTAGCCAACCTGGAGGGGGTCTGCAGACTGTGAAGTGTGGTGCACACCAGTCTCTAGGTTGACTTTGCCCTCCAGGCTCCTCCCAGGAGCTAGGGGTGTGGATATGCTGCAAACATATTTGGGTTAAAGGCTAGAGTCCTGTTCCCCTCAAAAAACTCACCCTGCTGGGGCTCACAGCTTGCATTCCCCCTTCTCCCTTTTGTACAGATGAGGAAGCTTGAAGCTCAGAGAAGGAAAGTGATATACCCAGTCTGCAGAGCTAGGTGATCTGACCTGGTTCAGGATCCAGGTAGGTCTGAGTCTAGAGCTGTCTGGCCTGTGGGCAGAGGATGGGATCCAGGTTAGATAGGGCTGGGGACAGGGAGCTTGGGCTCAGCAGCTTCCTTACCCCCTACCTGGCCTTTTCTCTGTTTGGAGTTGATGTAACTCACTCAGGTGGGAGCAAGAACTCTCCAGTGGGTCCCTGGACTAGAGGGGGTGGGGGTGGGGTGAGGTTTCATTGTGGCTTTCATGGTGGGTGGGCATGAGGGCAGAGGCAGGGAAGGGCATCTCTTAACAAAGGTGGCAAAGAATGAGGGGGTTTCTAGTAGATCAAGTGCAGCTACTTCAAGGATGTGGGAGGTGATCCAGGGTTAGGAGAGAAGGCAGCTGTGAGGAGTGACTGGAAGAGCTGGCTGGGCTGAGGCTGGAGGCAGGTACAGCATAGGACCAAAGAGTGGGGCTGTGTGAGAGGTTCCTGGTAGTGGGGAAGACGGGGCCCAGGCCCGAGGTTCTGCTACTCACCGCGGTCCCCTCCTCTCACAGGTGGTGGGCTGCCATGCCCGTGTCGTGAGTCCCGGAAGCACCCCTCCACCAGCATGCCTTGGGACACCCGGTGGTCCGGGGGCAGCGCAGATGGTGGGCCGGAGGGTGCAGGCACTGCGCGCTCGCGGGTGCAGAAGCAGTGCCGCAAGTCATCATTTGCCTTCTACCAGGCTGTTCGCGACCTGCTGCCCGTGTGGCTACTAGAGGACATGCGCGCCAGCGAGGCCTTCCACTGGGATGAGCGTGGGCGCGCCGCCGCCTACTCGCCGTCAGAGGCGCTGCTCTATGCACTCGTGCACGACCACCAGGCCTATGCACACTACCTGCTGGCCACGTTCCCGCGGCGCGCGCTCACTCTGCCAAGCGCCGGCTTCCGCTGCTGCGCTGCTCCCGGGCTGCACTTGGCGCTGGCGGTGCGCTACAACCGTGTGGGCATCCTGCGCCGAATCCTGCGCACCGTGCGTGACTTTCCAGCCGAGGAGCGTGCGCACCTGCTCGACCGGCGTGGCTGCAGCCACGCGGAAGGTGGTGGCACATCACTGCACGTGGCCTGTGAGCTGGCGCGCCCCGAGTGCCTCTTCCTGCTGCTAGGCCACGGTGCCTCACTCAACCTGCGCGATGGCGGCGGCCTCACGCCACTTGAGCTGCTGCTGCGCCACTTGGGCCGTGACACCGGGGCCACCTCTACCCCCATAGCGCCAGGGCCCGGAGAGCCACGCCAGCGCCGCCTGCTGCTGCTCGACCTCCTGGCGCTGTACATGCCCGCGGGTGCCACTGGTCCAGCCCACTGCGAGCTGCTGGGTGACCGGCCGCGCTGGCAGCGGCTGCTGGGCCATGACAAGTTCCAGTGGCTGGCGGGCTTGGCGCCACCCTCACTCTTCACGCGTGCCATGCAGGTGCTGGTCACCGCCATCTCGCCCAGCCGCTTCCCCGAGGCCCTGGATGAGCTGCCGTTGCCTCCCTTCCTACAGCCGCTGGACCTCACGGGCAAGGGCTAGCCTGCCCGGCACTCTGCACACCAGATTTTTGGAGAATACTATTTTTCAGAGCGTTGTACCCAGCACTTTACATATATTGATCTCTGTACAGTAGAATCTCTGCCTCCTCTGTTGCATGCATGGGAGGCTAGGCCAGGGTGGTCAGGTGGGTTCCCAACCTGCAGGCTTTCTGGGTCTGGCTGGACTCAGTGCCCCACCTCCCTGTGCCAACCTGGGTTGAGGGGTCATATAGCTTCTGAGAGCCAGGCTTTAACCTCAGCTCACTGCCCAGACCCTGAGAAAGGGGAGGGCCAGCCTCCCACCTTGATCTAGAACTTCTAGCAAAGTATCGCAGGAATGACAGCTGAGCAGGAGGATTTGGGCAGGTGCAGCTGGTGTGGACCGACAGCATGTGCAAAGGCACAGGCCAGGAGCAGGCCCTGTGAGGCTCTGGGGGAGGCCTCTGTGCTGGAGGGGTATGCGTGACCCAGCTTGTGCCTCACAGTCCTTCCCCATCCCTACTGGACACCCAACATCTCCTTGGGTGTTATGTGGCACCCAAAACTGGTCAACCCAGGCCTAGCCTTGTTTCTATCACCCCTTTTGCTCTCCCCCAAGGATGAGCAGGCACCTAGCCCTGGGGCTCCCGGCCCCTGCTCCACCCCCCTCAGGTGGGGCTAGATATTCCACGCATGCCCTTGGTCTGCCCTGGGTGTGGGCTCCCGTGTGTCCCCTGGCCCAGCCCCCAGTGGGTGTTAGGCGGTGCCCATGGGTGATGGGGCAGCGGCCTCATCCCGTGGGCAAGCCCTCTTGCCTAGCCAGTAGAGCTGGTTTCTGCAGGAAGGTTCTGAAGATGGAGGCTTGCTAGCAGATATGTTATACCATGGCCCCTTTAGGATGAAGGGATCCTGGCTGAAAAGCTGAGCCCATGTCCTGAGGAGCCTTGGGACCAGGGAGAACAGCCAGTCTGCACTGCCCAGGAATTCTGTTGGGCCATGAAATTCAACCCGAGCCGGCATGGGCTGCAGGACCATGATGTCCTGCCAGGAGCAGAGGGCTAAAGGTCTGCCTGGAAGAGTGATCAGCGGGGCTGGGAGCACCCGCTGCCCACTCTGACTCCAGAATCCCTGAGGGGAGCGTGCCTGGGGGATAAAGAGGCTTTGGGTGGTGGCAGCAGATTTCCAGGAGTCGTGGGCCATAGAAGGGAGGGTGCAGAAGGGCATGGTTCTGGCCTGCACCTGGCATCCACTCTCAGGGTGGCCTGGGACAAACACCTGTTCCTGGGAAGTGTGTGGTTGCACAGCCCTGGTGGGGCAGAGGGGCACAAAGCCCCGGGGCTAATCCTAGGTACCAGGTGGGACTGAGGGCTTCCCGCCTCCTGCTGGGCATCTTGGGCCAATTGAATCTTGACATTTGAAGCAGTGGATACATCTCTCCCAGCTCAAAACGGGCCATCAGGAGCCCCCAGGCCCTGGGGGACCCTTGGTAGCCTGATGTCCAGGCACCTGGTAGGGACCTGGGTCTGCAGACTTCCCTTCCTGTCTCCCCAGCCCCTGCTCTGTCCTCTGGGGTTGGCCCGCCTTCAACTCCCCTCTAGACCTACAGCTGTCCCTTTGGTGACAACCTCCTTTGAGCCCCCGGGGCTGGGGATGGGGTGTCGGGTGGGGGAGCTGCCCTGAGGCCCTGGAATGGGGCTGCCACTGTCAAGCAAGCTGGTGGGGACACCTGGGCTGGTCCTGGAGAATGGAGGGGGATTCTAGCAGGAAGAGTTATGGACACCACAGCAGGGGAGTCATGGGGAGGTCTGGAGCCCAAGTGGGGTGATTTGGGGTGACTAGAGGACTGCACCATCATTTGCTGGGTGATGCTGGGTCCATCTGAGGACCCCAGTGTGGAAGGGCAGGAGGAGGCAGCCAGGGTACTTGCCTTGGGGTGGGAGGGTAAGGGAGCTCATGCTGCTTGGGGATGCAGGGAAGGCTGGCACGCCGAGGCCAGGCCAGCGCTGTAAGGCCCTGTGGCAGCCCAGTGGGGCCTGACTCCTGGCACAGCTCCTGCTGAGTCTCATGGGACTGACTCCTGGCTCAGGGAGCCCCAGGCAGCAGTGACAGCAGAGGACCTGGAAAACAGTGCAGGGGGGATAAGGGTTATCTGGTGGCTGCTGCTGGCCAGAGGGAGGGAGGGCAGGCCCTGGCATTGGGCTTATCAGTCTCTTAGGCCCGCCAGCCCCCGAAAGGGCAGCAAGCATGGTGGGGCCTCTGGTCACCATCACCCTGGTGGTGAGCCTGGGGGACTGGGATGGGCAGGAGTCGGCCAGGCCCTGCCCAGAGGTCCCTTAGCAGATAGTGACCCAGCTCTTGGCCACTGGGAGGTGGCCTTGACAGCTTCTCCAAGGCAACCACTCTACCCACAACAAGGCCCACTTTTGTCTGTGGGTTGGTTCATTTGTTCTAACCTTTCTAAAGGAAAACCAGACTGCGGCTGGTAATGTTCTCCCTCCCCAGGGAGCCCAGTGTCCTGCAACCTGCTAGGGGTCAGGGGCCAGAATCTGTACCCGAGGACTGTTGGTACTGAGACCTTGTGCCCAGAGCTCAAAGGGAACACCACAGGGCAGCACATGCTGTTGGGGTGGCCTGGAGGGACAGGGGTGCAGGGCTCCCACCCGCCCCTCCCTGTGCCGGTTGCCTGAGTTCTGGTTAACAGAGCGACCTTTCCACCCTGATTTCCTCCCTGTTTCTACATGAAGTTTAGGATGCTGGAGTGGGAGCACTCTCCTGAGCTGCTCCACATCCCTTTCAGAACAAGACCCGAAGGAGAGGAAACGCAGTGTAGCCGAGGGAAGGTTGTGTGGTGTCGAGGGCATTTCAGGAGTGAGTGACTGGTCACTAAGCTCGGCCCCCACAGTGACTAGTTTTGGCTGCATTTTAAAATGGAGGTGCAACTGATGAGAAAATTCACTGTGTAGGTGGAGTCAGGACACATGTCTACACATGTGTAACCACCACCCCAATCAAGACAGAGGTGAAGGTAGAGATTGCTGCCTTTGGTGGTTTTTAAAGTCTCTGCTTAGAGAGTGCACGTTTGTGGCAGAACCGCGGGCTTGCAGTGGAGTCCAGGGCGCTCTGTGGTAGGGCCACTGCCTGAAACAGCGACTGCCCTGCTTGCCCTGCACTGTGCACTCCCCAAGAAAGGCCGGCCGCCTGCCACCATCCACCAACCGCCACCACCACCACCACCAACCACCACCACCACCATCCACCACCACCCACCACCACCAACTGCCACCCACCACCACCA
>PVKE010037683.1:0-15794 GCA_004027555.1 Craseonycteris thonglongyai
AAATCCTTAATATCAGAGGACTTATGGAACATAGTCGACAAAGAAAGGTTCCCATTTTTTTAAAAAGCAGCATATAAAATCAAATCGTTTTTCGGGTCAACGTATTTATGCGAATCTTTGTTTTCAAACATGAATTTAATAAAATCACGATATAGATCTCGACTTACCGATGAGCATCTTAATAATTGTTTGCTAACAGGGTTGTTGTCATACTCCCCTAATTACGAGGCACTGGCCAATGAAATGCAATGCCAAAGATCACACTGACAGATTGGTTTTTTTATGTTTTCTTTTATTTTTTTTAAATGATTTTATTATACGTGTGTTTTTTATTTACTTTGTATTATGTTTTGTATATATGTTTCTTTGTGTGTATATAATTGTACAATCAATTTATTATTTTAAAATTATTTTTGTTTATTATTTTTTATTCTTGTTCAATAATAAATATCCTTAGAAATAGCTGGTGCCTGCTGCCCTACCGATATTTTAGACTGCGCCCTAGGGTATAAAAAGGTTGGGAACCCCTGGATTAGAGGGATGCCAGGATGGCTCAGCGGGTTAAGCACTCATCTTGCAGCCCCAGGGTCCAAGGATCGTATCCCGGCCCCAGCCCATGCGGACCCAGCTCTCACAGGGGCGAGTTTTCCATGAGGGAGACCTCTGGTTCAGCTCCCACTTGGGCATGCTTCCCAAGTAGGAGGCCCCCAGCTTGAGGAGGTGTACCTCCTATGCCAGAGACCCCCCAGCCTGGTCCCTGCCCTTTGCAGATCCACACCCACTTGAGGAGTGAAACTCTATAGAAAACTAATGACATACAACTATGGTGACTGCTCTGGGCCCTTCCCCTTCTCTCTGTCTCTCACTGTCTTTCTCTCTCTGTAAAAAAAACAATAGGGGAAGCCAGGATGGCTCAGTGGGTTAAGTGCTCACTTTGCAGCTCCAAGGACCAAGGATCAAATCCCGGCCCCAACCCCAGCCCCAGCCCCCAGCCCATGCTGACTCATATGCTGAACTGGGGAGTGCCCCCAGTTCTGTTCTCACTGGGGTGAAACCCCAGCCCAGTTCCTGCCCTGTGCAGCCCGCACCCACCTGTGGAATGAAACTACAGTATGTGGAAAAACCAATGAAATACAACTATGGAGACTGTTCTGGGCCCTCCCTCTTCTCTCTGTCTCTTATCTCTCTCTCTCTTCCTCTGTCAAAACAATAAAAATAAATCTTAAAAATAAGAATAACAGACTAGAACCAGGTCAGCCATATGTAGTGAGTGGGTCTTGTTTGGATCCTGATTCAAATAAATCAATTCTAAACACATTTATGAGGCAGTGAGGGAAATTTGGACATGATTGCATATTTGATAATAAGGAATTATTGTTAATTATTTTAAGTGTAATAAAGATATGGTTATATTGTTTAAGTCCTTATATTTTAGAGATACATACTGAAGTATTCACAAATGAAATTATAAAGTGTGTGGAATTTGCTTCAACATAATCTAGGACCGAGAGAAATGGGTAGAGGTATAGGTAGAACAAGAATGCCTGTCAGTTAATAATTGTTGGAACTGGGTAATGGGCATATTGTGGTTCATTATACTATTCTTCCTATCTTAAATTCTCCATAATATAAGATATAAAAAGGGGCACTAGAGAGGGCAAGTTGGTCATACCATATGAATTTATGAAATTAGAAATGAGTCTGCTGAAAATTTTCAGTTCAGGATTGTGTTTGGTGATACAATTATGGGGACATAATTCAGAATAGGAGCAGTGCATATCTTTAGGTGCTGGTGATCAGCATCAGTGCCTTGGGATCAAGGAAGTAATGCTCTTACAGTTCAGTCATACCACAGAGTCTGCTTCTGGGTTCCCAGAAGTTAATCCAACCCTTTTCTGTTTTTACCCAAGACCATCCTGGAGATACACTTCGCTGCTTCCCCCCACTGTCTGATCCCAGTTCCTTTACCTACCATGTGCAGAGGAGAGGGGAGAGGGAGACTTACAGAGACAAATGGAAGGCATACGAGTCTTCAAGGGGGGAGCTCCATAGGAAAGCTATAACTGTTCATTCATGACATGAAAACTCCAGGGAGCTTGGAGAAAGTTTTGGTGAATCACATGAAGTCTGTCATAAGCTAAAGCAATACCACTGATGCTCTGAGTGAGTCCTGCAGAAACGAGAATGAGTTGTGCTAAGGGCAGCTATCTATCTAGGAGGAGGCTGGTCATGGCAACGAGGGTAGGATGCACTCCATGGCCAGAAAAGAGAAGAAATTGAACGGGCTCTTTCAGGGACTTGTGTCTTTAGTTCTGCTACAAAGCTACCCAGCCCTTGATGACATCATATGGAAAATCTCCTTATTTGAGGGAACTGGGAGGGAGACTCTCATCTCTTGCTCAGGGATTTTGCCCCGCTTCAGAGTTATCAATGATAAATGAACACAACCTCACATTTGGGTCCTTAGAGGAAACCCTTTAGGAGAAGATGAGGCTAAAGCCTTCCTAGTCTGAATCAGTGCCCAAACGTGAATTAGCAGTATGGATCCTATGGACAAAGACATTTCCACTAGCAGTTGTAGGAAGTCCATGGACTGCTTCAATGATTGATTAGCATAGTTGAGGCTGTTCCAGTTAATCATTGAAGGTAATATTATAGTTTATTTTTTAAAATGTACTTGGCTATATAAATTGGTGCAGCTTTGATGAGCCTGGGGCCTTTTCTCAGAGACCTTTGGCATTTGAAGAATTAACGCTCTAGTGTCACCTATTCTCCAGGAAGCCCACTTGGTCATTTTATGTAGGCACACATTTCAATCCCAGGTTTCCAGATGTAGATATAAACCATTTAGCCAAGGAACAGATCCAGCTGGCTAACCACCTGGCACATGCATCTCTATGCATCCTTATAGCTCTTGTGGTTGAATTTCCCCCTTTTAAGGATAAAATTTTATGTTATAAGGATATTCTCAAGATTGGAGAACTCAGAGGTTTTATTTAGATTAGACCACTTGCAAACATCACAAGCCTACATACAAAACTGCCTTTTTAAAAATATGTTTTTAGTAGGAAACAGTATCACTTAAAGTTTCTTATAGAAAAAAAAAATGAAACCACTCTTTAGGTAAACAAAAAGGAAGCTTAAGCAACCAATTCATTTTTATTTTTAAAATTACGGTAACCATTGTTTTTATTTTGGTAAAATTTCTCTCATAAAATTTTTTATGTTTATAACTTGATTATGTTACATAAGTAGTATTTGAATACATCACTTTTTCACTTCAAAAAAGCACATTGTATATCAAACTAGAGTCCCCTTTAATTTGATACCTCGATTTTTATCTCTGTTGCCAAAGTAAAGAACTAACATGAGTTTAAGGAGTCATCTTTTTTGAAAAACAAGAATCAACCAATTTTTTGGCAAGACACGAATGAAGGTGACCTGGGATCTTAGGAGCCAGTGCTCTTGGCCCTGGAGCACTATCATGAGATGATTCCGCTCCAGTCCACTTGTCTATTCCAGTCAGGTTTCCAGATACCCGGGAGAGAACGTTGGACTGGCCATCTTGTCAGATGTCTGTAGCTGTGGCTAGGAAACTGCACTATGGTCACCGAGGGGTTGGTTGTGAAACAGAACCCACTGCCGTTTGTATCTGTTAGAAAAAAGAGGGCCCTTTCATCCTGCCCTGGTAATGAGGATCCAGCTAAAGCTGTCCATAAATGAAAAGAGTGATCAAGCATCTTACAGAAGCTGTGGTTCTGACTCTAGCACTGTTCTCTGACCACCATTGCTCTCTACTCATCTGGGAGAACTGGTCCTTCCTCTCCTGTCCACATCACCCAGCCCCTCAGAAGCAGAGCTCCTTGTCCCTGCTCACATGATGTCCACTGCAATGAAACCACCTCTAATGGGGGAAAGGAGAGCTTGGGGTGCACAGGCCCACATCCCATCAGAATGTCCGACCCTGAAGAAAAGAACCCCATCACCAGCTACAAAAAAGTGTTTCTCCCATGTGAGTCAGCACTAGACCTTTTTTTTTTTTTTTTTTTTATTGTGGGGAGAGTGTGCATGCAGTCCCCCACTACCACAAATTATGCAGTCGAGTTTCCCACATTTGGGGAAATCGCAGGGGTCAGGACATCCAGAGTGCAATGGATAAGCCTCGCCCTGGGAAAACCACCTTCGTGATCATGGTATCTCCCCTGCCAGGTAAGTATAGCACTAGATCTTAATTATGCATCTCTCTCCTAGGAATGACCCACCTGAGAAATAGGACAAAGCCATTGATTGCCATGACTATTGCTGGGTTCCCAGGCATTCTGGAGATTGGCATGAAGTGCTTCTAAAGCAACAATACAGTCATTGCAGGGTGAATCAAAATATAGCATTATGCCTGCATCTTCATCTCTTCTTTGAAAAACAAGCCTAATGAATTAGAACAAGGAAGAAATGAGCAAGTTAAAGAATTCCCATATGGGAATGGCAGGATAGCTCAACATGTTGAGCGCTTGCCTTGCAACCACTAGCTCCCCCAGTTTGGTTCTGCCCCTTGTGGCCCCCCATCCACCAGTGTAGAATGAAACCATGTCAAAACACTAATGGTATGCAACTATGAAGACTGCACTGAGCCCTCTCCCCTTCTCTCTCTCTCACCTTCACTCAAACAATAAAATAAATCTTAAAAAAAATTTTTTTTCATACAACTTCAAGACTATAGAGTTTAATGGTAAAAATGTTAAAATCAAGACTTTAAAACCAGCACTGCTCATTCAAGTCTTCTGTTCCTGCCTATTTTAAAATGCTTATCTTGTTCATATTTGGCTGGAATTATCATTATTATTTTTAATATCCAAGATTTATTAAAAGTGTATTAATGTACCAGGCACTATACTATATAAAACCTTTTCAACATATTATCTTATTGAATCTTCTCAGCAGCCCAGTGAGTTGGGTACAGTTATTATCTCCATTTTACAGATGAGAAAAGTGGGGCCCAGAGAGGTTAAGAAACTTCCCCAAGGTCCTTCTGCTGGTAATCAATAGAATCTGAATTTGTCTGACTGCAGAACATAACCTCTTAACCACTATAAAATCTTATGTCAGTCCAAAGACAACTGACCTGCTTAACAGGGAGCAGGAACATTGAACATCATGACTCAATATTGTCACATGCAGAGAGAATCCCACATGTCTCTCTCGAGCTGAAGACAGTGTGGTAAGACTTTGGAGACTTACATGTATTGTTGCATTTGTGGTCATACCTCCAGGACTCGGATAAATAGCGCTAACCCTGCCATTAGTCTGGCTTAGCCTGACAGCCAGGCTCCAACACTAACCTCTAGTAAACAGACTCTAATTCGATTTATCGATGGCTTGGGAACACTTCAGACTGCATTGGAAGAATCCTGGGAGGATGCTCTGAGCTCTGCCCTGCCCATTAGGGGCTGTAAGTTTGTGCAAACAACCATAAAATTAAACCGACTCAGGGAGAGACATTGATTTCCAATTGGCATAGTTCGCCAGATGCTGTTTGGTCTCAGCACTGCTTGACCTCTGCTAGTGACGCCACCTGCCCTTGGCTTTGCAGGGTGTGTTCCCAGCAGGGAAGGCCTCTCCATTAATTCTTGCTGCTGGAACTTGAGTTGAAGGCATGGCAGGTTCCCCATATGTTGCAGGGGAGAAGCCAGACACACCCGGGGTGGGATTCACCCTCTTATCCAACCCTATGGCTAAAGCTGTCCCCAGGAGATTACAGATGCTCCCACCCCACAACTAATTAAATAGGTGGACTCCTGCTGCTAAAGGGGAATGAGGGCGGAAAAAACAGAGGATGCCTGATTTAACTGGGACCTAGGTAGGTAGCTCAACAAGCCAGACCCAGAAATCACTGATGCGTGCCTGAACAGTCTCTAATGGCTCAGGGTGATTCTATGCCTGAGACCAGGAATTCTGTTTATTTTTTAGCCAAATTTGTAATTTTCAAATGTTACAGTCTAAAATGTTTGTCATAAAAGCTGTACACTTTATTAAAATTATTATCTATAAATGAAGATATCTTACAATCATTATCATTACCTACCAATCCGTGTGCTAAAATATTGGATTAAAAGTGACTATTTAAAGACATTGTTTTCTTTCATGGGATAACCTAAAGATGATTCTACCATTTTAAAAGTGTGCAATAGGGGATACTAGGATGGCTCAGTAGGTCAAGCACTTGTCTTGCAGCCCCAGGGTCCAAGGATCAAATCCCAGCCCTGGCCTGTGTGGACTCATATGCTGAACTGGGGTGTGTTTCCCATGCAGGAGGCCCCCAGTTTGGTTCTCACCCCCCAGTTCAGCCCCCAGCTCACAGGGGCATGCCTGCTATGAGGCAGTTCCCACCCTGCACGGCTCCCTGCCCACCTGTGTGGAATGAAACCAAGTTGAAAACTGATGACCTGCCACTATGGAGACTGCTCTGCCCTCCACCCCCCATCTCTCTCTGTCTCTCTGTCTCTGTCTCTCTCTCTCTCTGTCAAAAACAATAAAATAAATAAATAAATCTTTAAAAATAAAAAATGTGTGCAACTTATGAGTATATATACATATAAAGAGCAGGCTTCTAGGTTCAAAGCTAAGTATATGCCTAAATTACCAGTGTTCAATCTAAATGGTCACACAATTATAAATTTAGATAGAAATGACAATTATGGTTTAGATTAAGGAAACAGCTTTTGTAGTTTTTCAGGAGTTGAGCATACAAGTGAGTTATTGGTTCTTTTTTTTTTTTTCCATTCTATTCTTGGTATAAAATGTTCAGAAAGGAAGACCTGAGGTGCAAAGGGGAAGACAGTTGTAATAATAGGAAGTTAGAATAAATTAAAATGATACTAAGTCACAGCACAACTTGGCCTCTTTGCCACCAACTTTTGACATTCTAATTAGGGTAAATGATTATGCAAATCTAGTCAGTCACTCGTCCCCCCTAAACCACAGTACCTGTGATTAAGTGAGGACTGTTGTTGGCATAATTAAAGCTCTCCTAAAAATTAATTGGGAATTGGAGGACAGCCTCCAAAGATGCCCTAGTTTGTGGGCAGCACAGCACAGCTGCCCTTTTGTCTTGCCTGCCACCAGGACGCCTAGAGCTTCCCATCAAGTATAATAGAATGTGACACTTGAGGTGTTCTCAAGCCTCCATAAACAAGATGCAGTGGAAGACAGAGTGACAAGCAGGGCCACCTCCTGGGTATGTTCAGCTGAGGAAACAGGGTTTTGGGTGACTCCAAACATGGAGCACAGAACACCAGAGTTTGGGAGCATATGTGAAACAGAATTGGTCATAGTTGATAAATGTTGAAGCTGCAGGATGGGTACATGTAGAAGCGGGTTGGAGGGGCACACGGGCAGGAGGCCAGAAGGATTAACTATAGTATTTGCTTTACTTTTGTTCATGTTTGAAATTTTGCATAATTAACAAAAATGTAATGCATATACTATTAAATTAAGTAAATAAAGAGGATATTACACTGAGGTGGTTCTAATGCCTTAGCCAGTAGATAAGCAAACCAAAACCTAAGCCTGTAAATCCTTCAAATTTAAGAAATCAAAACCCAACTACAACCAGTAACAAACAGTCTACTAGCCTTTCCCAAATAATGTAACTGCCTAAGCTATCGCCAATCAAATAATTTCCTGGCTATGCTTCTAAGTCTTCTCTGTAAAGTCTTGCCCCTAGCCCCTGTCAGTAGAGCACTCCTAACCACTTCGGTTTGGCACTGCCTGATTGGAATCCATTTTTGTTCAAATAAACTCCTAAAAATTTTAATATGCCTCAGTTTATCTTTTAGTATTACCAAAAAACAAAAAACGAAACAAAACAAAAAACTTCTATCATGAAGAGGAAGTTCTTAGTAGCAAACGTCAACTTGTGGTTATCCTCTTAAAGGAGAAGAGTCATAGGGTACCTAATCTTAAAAATTACCGTAGTTATGAAGGGAAAGCTGGGATGGCTCAGCGGGTTAAGCGCTCGCTTTGAAGCTCCAGGGACTAAGGATCGAATCCCGGCCCCGGCCCATGTGGACCCATATGCTGAATTGGGGAGTGCCCCCAGTTCAGTTCTTGCCAGGGCCTATGTGGGAGGCTCCTGGACCAGTTCCTGCCCTGTGCAGCCCCATGCCCACCTGTGGAATGAAACTATATGGAAAACTAATGCTGTCAACTATGGAGACTGCTCTGGGCCCTCCCCCTTCTCTCTCTGTGTGTCTCTGTCTCTGTTTCTCTCTGTTAAAAATCAATAAAATCTTTAAAAAAAAAATTAGTTATGCTAAACTTATGGACACACTCAATAGTTTGGTGGTTACCTGAGGGTAAGGGGGAGGGGCAAGGGAGAGTGGGGGAGAGGGAGTTGGGAGTGGGCACCAAATATAGGGTGATAAAAGGAGAGCTGATTCTGGGTGATGAGCACATAATGCAATGCATAGATAATATAATGTAGAGTTGTACACCTGGAAACTATATTGCCGACCAATGTCACCCCAATAAATTTAACAATAAAAAAAATTAGTTATGCTGTTCTATTATTTCTTATCACATTAATATCATATTCCCATATTAGCCTTGACTCCCCCACTTTTGCCCGAGGTTGGAAGGAGAAACTGGCTGAGTGGGTGAAATCCCCAGATAATCCAGCTAGATAATACTTGAGAGTAATTATGAATTAATTGTATGTCATAAAAAAAACCAATTCAATTCCATTTCACTGAAAATTTAAAAACTTAAGTTAACCCTCCTAAATATAAACAAACAAACAAACAAACAAATAAAACAGCCTAGCAGTCCAGGGGTAAGTTCATGATTAACCAGCCCTCCTTGGCAGGCATAGGTACGATGCAATGGATAAAGCAGTTGGTAGTTTCAGTCCTATAAGGGGAGGTTTTTTTAAAGATGGAAAGTTTTAGGGCTGAAGGGTGTAATGGGGGGAGGAGGGAAAAAAAGGATCTACATGAGGACAAAGTGGCAGCCCCAGGTGCCTCCCTGAAGAGATTTTCCATTGCTAAAGCCTGCAAGCACTTTCTGCCCCACCATGAGGCAGTTGGGACTTGCCCACCAGATTATCCACTAAACACGCCCAGCCTAGATGCTGGTACTTTCTGATCGCCCTCCTCCAGTCCCTTTTCTGGGTCTTCCAATACCCACATATAAAATTGCTCTTCCAACCCTCAGAAGTCGCTGACACCATCTTTCCCTCATTCGGTGTCAGCCTGGCCATTTCTCGGCCGTTTCTAATAAACCCTTTCATTAAACCAGAACTTGGTGTGGTCTCTCTTCAGCAAACCTTACAGAAAGCCCCTTGTCTACAGAAATCATAGCACAAGATAGCTACAGGCCTTGGAGATCACTGATCTTCCCTGGTGCAGAATGATGCTTTTGTCTTTATCTTTAGGATTCTCCACGTCTGGGGTGATGATAATTAATGAGCTAGTAAAAAGCCACCCAGCCGGGCTGTGCCCAGTGTTCCCTAGCTTTGTTAGGAAACTTGAGAGAAGCAGTGTGGGCTAATTAATTGGTCTTCAGGTAGTAACGAAATCAAAGGTGTCTTGGGTGCCCTGGGAAGCCAGTCTCCTCTTTCCTGAGAATCAATCAGCTCAAGATTGATGAAGGGCTGCTAAGGTCAGGCTTAGAAACACAAAACCATCTGCCAACTCTCTAGGGCTGGTACCTGCAGTAGAGCAATTTTAGAAGAACAGGTGTTCACTTTTAACTTACCTCTCCTTTTCTTTTATGCTGAAATCATGATTTTTAGCTAGAAAGAGCCTCCAGTTGGTTGATTAAATTCACAAACTGTCTATTGTAACTTAAAATAACCTGACCCAAAGGTATTGTGATAACCTCAGTCAGCTCTTGCACAAAGTCATAAAACACTCATTCCTGAGAGTGGCCACTACAGCTTCTCTAGAAGCATTTGACAGCATCAGGAAACAATGGCTCTAGTGCATTGCCCCAGAAGGGCTGTATAGACTGAATGTTTGTGTCTCCCCAGAATTCATATGTTGACATCTAATCCTCAATGTGATGGTATTTGGAGGTGGGGGTCTTTGGGAGGTGATTAGGTCATGAGAGTGGAGGCCTCATAAATGGGATTAGTGCCTTTATAAAAAAGACCCTAATGATCTCTTCCACCATGTGATGCCACAACAGAGACAGCTGTCTTTGAATCAGAAAGTGCGCTGTCACCAGGCATCAAACCTACCACCACCTTGATCTTGGACTTTCAGCCTCCAGTACAATAAGAAATACATGTTTGTTGTTTATAAGTTAACTAGTCTCTGACATTTTTGTTATAACAGCCTGCATTGATAAACAAATGAAGACAAAGAGCTATGCTAAGGAACAATGTCTTACTCTTTGAGTGTAGAACAAATCCAATCTGGTCCATCCGCTTTGCAGAGTGTGCTTGAGAGTCTGCAAAGTATTACTATTTCAAAGCTGACACTTAATTGTTTCTGGCTTCTTGAAAGTATCCTCTGGTTCAGTAGACTAAGAATATTTTCAAAAGTCTTTGATGATGATCTATAAGCATATCCATGTATTTGTTGATGATGGTTTAATGATTGGAGTGGCCTTTCTCTATTAAAATAAAATCAGGATTTACAACAAGTCTTCTTTTAACTGAAGGTAATTCTTGTTCCTGCTAACCATTATAATCTCCAATTTTCCAAGATGTGGGAAATTCCCCAAAACACTCTTGTGGTAGATTGTATTTTTCCAAAGATGGCTGTAGTTAAATATATCCCATCTCATATGCTCTTGTTACAATGTGATATTAACAGTCCTCCATCAAGGGGTAAGATTTGTGTTCCTGCCCCATGAACCTGGCCAGGCCTTTGTAAAAGCCTTGACCAGTAGAATGTAGCAGAGGTGAAACCGTGTGACTTCCTATTATAGTTGTAAAAGGTGATATAGCTTCCACTTGGCTCTCTCAAGGCCTTGGGAGTCAAGCTGACTTGGAGAAAGTCCAGGTATTCTAAACCTGCCATGCTGGAAGAATCATATGGAAAGACTATATAGAGAGAAATAAAGATGTCCAAGGAGCCCTAACTGTTCCAGCTCCCAGCTGTTTGAGTGTTCCCAGCATAGGTTCAGACATATGTGTGTGTGTGTGTGTGTACAAGTTTTTGATGGTCACAGCCCTACCTGTGAACTACCCCATGACATCAGGTGTAGCAGAAATAAGCCTTTCCCACTGTTTTTGTGCAAATTCCTAACCCACAGAATTTCTGAGCACAATAAATGTTTAAAAACTGAATGTAATAATTAAAACATTAAAAAACATGGAAGAAAATTTAGGAGTTAATGTACACCACCTATGGTATATTAAAGATTTTTCCAACTAAAAGTACAAATTCAGAAGCTATAAAAGAATTCATAAACATATTTGACTACATAAAGGCTTTAAAATATGTTTGATGAGTCATACAGACAAAACACTGGGAAAAATATTTCCACTACACCTATAACAGATGAAAGGTCATCATATATAAAGTGTTTTTGCAAACCAATAACAAAATGCAATAAAAAAATAGGCAAAATATATGAACAGAGATTTAAGATAAAAGAAAATACAAACTGTAAGGAAGTATATCAAAAAAGATGTTTAACTTCCCCAGTCAGGTAAATACAAATTAAGTAACAACAAGCTATTGTATTACCAATATTCTACTGGGGTTGTAGTGAAAAAGATACAGTGCTAATGGCAATGTGAATAGCTTCAACCTTTTTTTAGAAAGCTATCTCATAGTGTCTACTAAAATGAAAAATACATTTTTCAAGCTAGAAATTCTTGTCTCTCAAATCTGCCCAAAAGAAAAAGTACCATGACATAAAAAACAAAATAAATAAAATTGACAGAAGGAGAGCTGATTCTGGGTGGTGAGCATGTAACGCAATACATAGGTGATGTAATGTAGATTTGTACAACTGGAAACTATCTAATTGTTACCAACCAATATAACCCCAATAAATTTAACAATTAAATAAATAAATAAATAAATAAATAAAAGTGCTCTCTGTAATACAGCTTATAATGGTAAAAATTTGGTAATAAAGTAAAAGGTCTTCAAAAGGAGATTGGGGGGATCGATTGAAAAAATTGTGGAACAGCTATCCTGTGGAATAATGTTCAACTGTTAGAATAAGCTAGAGAATTGAGCTAAAAGATCTATAGCAATTGAATATTACATTTTAAAAAAAAAGAAAGATATAGAGGAATATATATAACATGACACTCTTACTTTAAAACAAACATACACAAAACCAAAGTAAGCTGATGGTTATATGAACGTGCAGAAAGTATGGAAGCATATACCAGGCTATCAACATTTTCCTGGCGTGGGAAATGGGGAAAGAGGAGTGTTCATTGGGGAAGAAAGAGTGAGAGTAGGCAAAAAAAGGAAAATTACTCAGTATTTACAGATGGAATGCTGAACAAGTTTGAATAGAAAACCAAGCACTCAGCACTCAATAAAAGCCCTGAAATATGAAAGACACAAATCAGATTTTTTTTAAAGATTGATTGATTGTTTGATTTTAAAGATTTATTTTATTGCTCTTGACAGAGAGAGACAGAGAGAAAGGGGAGGGCACAGAGCAGTCCCCACAGCTGCACGCCATCAGCCTTTGACATGGCTTCATTCCACACAGGTGGGCAGGGGCCACACAGGGCGGAAACCGGGCTGGGGGCCTCCTGAATGGGAGGCACGCCCCCTCAAGCCAGGGGCCGGACCAGAGTGCAAGAACCAAACTGGGTGCCTTCTGTATGGAAAGTACACTCCAGTTAGGCATGTGGGTCCACACGGGCCAGGGCTGGGACTCGATCCTCAGTCCCCAGAGCTGTAAAGTGAGCACTCAACCCACTGAGCCATCCCAGCTTCCCGAAGATTTATTTTATTATTTGAGAGTAGGGAGAAGGGAAGAGGGCCCAGAGTAGTCTCCATACTGTACATCATTAGTTGTAAAATGGTTTTATTCCATACAGGTGGATATAGGGCCATGTGGGGCAGAAACCAAACTGGGGACCTGCTACATGGGAGGCAAGAACCTTGGCCACCATCCCAGTGGTTACCAGTTGTGCTGCAATTCATATGGGTTTGCACAAATGAATGAAGCAGCTAAACACCAAATAGTATATGCTGTACTCATATGATTCTGTTTATAAAAACCCAAGAATAGGCATTAATTTATGGTGATAGAAGTCTCAGAATAATGATTCTCTTAGAGAGTGAGGGATGGAGAGTTGTTTTGTTTTGTTTTAATGAGAAGAGAAATAAAGGAAACTTCTGAGTGATGGAAATATCTTATATCTTGATCTAGACCAAGTTCATCCAACCTACGGCCCACTGGTTGCAAGCAGCGCGGGATGGCTTTGAAAGCGGTCTACCACAAATTCGAAAATTTACTTAAAACATTATGAGATTTTATTTTTTAGCTCATCAGCTATTGTTAGTGCTAGTGTATTTTATGTGTGACCCCAAACAATTCTTCTTCTAATGTGACCCAGGGAAGCCAAAAGGTTGGACCACCTGATCTAGATGGTAGATACACATTGTATATATTTAAGTGACCAATTTTTTTTTTTTTTAAAGATTTATTTTATTGATTTTTGACAGAAACAGAGACAGAGAGAGACAGAGAGAAGGGGGAGGGCCCAGAGCAGTCTCCATAGTTGACATTAGTTTTCCATATAGTTTCACTCCACAGGCGGGCACAGGGCTGCACACAGGTCCCGGCAAGAACTGAACTGGGGGCACTCCCCAGTTCAGCATGTGGGTCCGCCTGGGCCGAGGCCGGGATTCGATCCTCGGTCCTCAGGGCTTCAAAGCGAGCGCTTTACCCGCTGAGCCATCCCAGCTTTCCCTAAGTGCCCAATTTTACACATTGGACAATTTCCTCTCTCCATTCTGGAAAAACTTGGGAGATGATTTTTCTTTGGAAACTATAAAACAGATCTCTGGACTTGGGGGCACCAAGTACATACAAGAGAAGGATGCTATACCAAAAATTGAAGGATTAAATAAACTCGTGCATGGCAATGCTGGTTTACCCCACTCGGAGTTCTTTCCCTCACTTGGCTCCCTGAACTGAAAACTTACCTTTATGTCTCATTAGCCAGAGTTGTATCACATGCTTAATTCTAATCCAATGAACAGTCTAGGGCAGTGGTCGGCAAACCGGGGCTTGCGAGGCACATGCAGCTCTTTGACTCCTTGGCTGCGGCTTTTCCACGAAATGTTTAGTGCAGGCAGGGAATATTATTTATTAACTTGCCTTGTAAGAGATGAGTAAACATTTTTGAAACGCAAGCCTACAGAAAAGAGGCCCATTTTTAGAAAGCAACGATAGCACGGATAGTCACTCGCAAACATGTGTATCATTATCTCCGTCGAATTGCTGCCCGCCGAAATGTATTTTAACTACAAATAGGAAGAAAGCAGTCGAGGATCTCCAGAGGAGACAAGAAAGGTCAGCTTTTGTTTTTAATCGCTGGGTGCAATCTTCTAACAATGTTAATATGGCAAGTTTTGTAGTTAGTCAGGAGATTGCTCAGAGAGGAAAGCCATACACGGACGGAGACTATATAAAGAGTTGTTTTATAAGTGCATCCAAAGAGCTTTTTCGAGATTTTAAGAATAAAGCAGACATTTTAAAAAAAATTCGAGGGATACCTTTTCTGCTAAAACAGTGAAAGATAGAACAGTAAAAATGTCTGCAAACATAACAAACCAACAAATTGAAGATCTCAAATTGGCCTCAAGTCTATCAATAGCAGTTGACGAGTCTTGTGATATAAATGGCACAGCGCAAGTTTCTCTTTTTGTGCGATTTATCTCCACTACAGGCCCTAAAGAGGAACTTTTGGGATTATTGCCACTCAAAGGACAGATGCATGGAGTAGATATAGCAAATGTTGTAATTGAGTGCTTCGAAAAACATCAAATTCCATTAGAAAAAATTGTCTCGATTTCAACAGATGGAGCGAAAAGTATGACAGGTGCAAGAAATGGGTTTGTCGCTATTTTGAAAGAAAATATTAATCAGGAAGCACTATGTGCGCAGACATTTCCTGAAGAAATTTGCAAAGTAATGGAATTGGTGATTAAGATTATCAACTCCATTGTAGCTAAAGCTCTTTACCATCGCCAATTTAAAGAATTTCTAATTGAGGTTGGAGAGTGAGTATGCAGATCTTCTGCTGCATAACAAGGCTCGTTGGTTATCAAGAGGAAACGTTTTAAAACGTTTCGCTTCACTGTTTACTGAAATAAAAGCATTTCTTCTTGAGATGAGTGTTCACTATGCAGAGCTAACAAACAATCTGTGGATCCAGAAATTTTATTTCATGGTGGATGTTACTTCTCATCTAAATCAGCTTAATCTTAAGTTACAAGGAAAAGGAAACACAATTTTTTCGATGTTAGAAGAAGTAATTTCATTCGAAAACAAATTGTCGCTTTTTGCCGAAGATTTTGAAAGAGAAACTAATTCACTTTCCATGCCTATTGAAATATTGTCGAGAAAATAAGTCTAATATTGACATTTGCTATTTCAGAACAACACTGTTAAATATGAAGGAAACTTTTCTCAGCAGGTTCAAAGACTTTAGAAACAGCAAAGCGACGTTAACCTTTGTTAAAAAACCTCTGAATGCCACAGTAACAGAAATAAATTTTTCGCCCTTTAATATTGATATTGGCAGCTTTGAAATGTAGTTGCTGGATTTAAAAAATAAAGAATTGTGGAGCTCAAAATTCTAG
>PVKE010037684.1:0-15794 GCA_004027555.1 Craseonycteris thonglongyai
ACTATGGAGACTGCTCTGGGCCCTCCCCCTTCTCTCTGTCTCTCTCTGTCTCTGTTTCTCTCTGTCAAAAATCAATAAAAATAAATCTTTATAAAAAAAAAATTTTCTCTTTTGTCTGAGCTCTCGTTTAGTGAAGAACATATTGATTCCTTCCTCCATATTGACATAGTGGTCTATGTTTCTGATTTTCCTGTAGATCTAGTCAAGCTGTACATTGGTAACCCCTTGTTCCAGATGTAGTCAGTAAATTTACCTGGACCCATCCATACTTTCTTCTCTTTGTCTCAGGGGATAGGTTGTCTTTTTCCCCCTCCAAATGTTAATCTATTGCTTGACTGATATTTTATTTTTATTTGCATTTTTAATATTTATATTAGAATTGTTTCTTACTTGTTTTTAGGTAAAATTTGGTAATACCACCTTTAAAACAGATGTGTATCTCAAGTCCCTCAATCCTCAGTGGAACTCGGAATGGTTTAAATTTGAGGTAAGTTTTTACATGCCATCATTTTTGGGTGTATTTTTTGAGGTGACCCTTTTTGCCAAGAATGATAGAGGAGTACCTTTTTTTTCAGGTATAGTACTTTTCCTACACCATAAACGTATTTTCTAGTCATATCAAATTTAAAAAAATATTAACTTAAGAAAATGTAGTATGTAAATAGGAGAACCCAGATTTAAAAAGGATTATATTATGACATAATAATTTTCACTAAATTTTAGCATATACTAGAAATCATGTAAGAACACTGTATAGATTAAGATTTTTTTAATCACACTTATAATTTTTTTTTAAAGATTTGTTTTGAGAGAAGGTGAGAGATTGAGAGAGAGAGAGAAGGGGGAGGGCCCAGAGCAGTCCCCATAGTTGTACATCATTAGTTGTGATATGGTTTTATTCCGCACAGGTGGATATGGGGCCACATGGGGTGGGAACTGAACCAAGAGCCTCCCACATGGGAGATGATAACCTTTGCTGCCGAGCCATCCAGGAAGTTAGCCGTTGCGCTGCAGTTCAGCATATGTGTTTGCCTGGGCCGGGACTGGAATTGAACCCCAACCTTGCAATTATAAGATAAGCGCTCAACCACTGAGCTATCCCAGCATCCCCCTTTTTTATCATTATTAGCACTTAGGAAATTGCAAGGGTTTTGGGAGCTGTGAGCCAGGATAAAGACCAAATATCTTATAAATCACAATATTATATCTATCCTATTTAACTCTATTTAGTGACTGATGCTTATATTTCATTAGTTGCAAAGTAGGCTGGGAAGTGTTGTCTTTTAGCTGGGCATCTTATAGCCGGGCATCTTTCTGTGCAACTCAACTTTTTAAAAACTTAAAACATTTCTGAGAAGGTCTTAATTCTTGAACTTCTCTATTCAGATTACTCGTTTATTAGCTGCCTACATAGGTCGTGAACTATTTCTAGTCACTTTGTTAGTATAGAGTTCTATATCAGGTAAGGGATACCTTAGTGTCCCATGAGACAAGATGATAGTACTCCTAGGTGATTGTGTGGGTGGTTAAATAAGTGTACTCAAATGTTATTAATTGTTAGAAATTGGAGGAATGTCTTTAGAAGGATGGTAATGGCTTAGTTTATGATTTTTTTTTCTCTTTTTTTGAGTGTATAGATAATGTAGCAGTAGTAAATTTAGTAGAGAATGCTGTTGATAGTAGATGATTCAGAATGGATTAGAATTCAAAATGATTATTTAATTTTAACATTTCATCATGGAAATTTTCAAGTGTGCACAGAAGTATGTTAATATATTGAACTATCTGTTCATCACCTACCTTTACCTTTACCTACATAGGTTGTTTACATTCTGCTGTTCTTGTTTTATTTGTTAACCCAATCCCTCGTTTTGTGTGGGGGTGAGTAGGAATATTTTAAGGCAAATTTAAGACATATAATTTTATCTATAAATTTTAACTATGCCTTTCTTATAAAGAATCCTTTTTTAAAACAAATCATTTAGTCACATTATCACATTAATGATATTAACAATAATTCCTTCATGTACTTTAATTCTTAAAATAGTCATCATAGGACAGATTGTTGGCGTAAAATCATCAAGAAATTCAATAGGGGCTGGGGAAAGGCATCATTATGTTCATAATTAAGTTTAAAAATTTAACCAAAATATAAGGTTTGCAGAGATATCATGGATGAAAAATGTAAGCATATGTGTACGCAAGGTCAAGAATGATGGAGGGGAGATACCATGTGACTACACAGAACCTGTTATATCAAGATATGTCTAATGTAACAAAAAAATATTACAGTGGAGGCAAAATTTATCAGCCCACTTCGTAAGTGCTTGGTAATTAAGTAAGTAAAAGAAGGAGAGAACTTAATGTATTTAAATTGTTATTTTCTTACAAATAATACTAGTTTTGCTTATAGTTTTATTCTCTGTAATTGTCCCTAGAAATTACAGTGTTATTTTGCTCATTAGCATCCTTACACTCTAAATAATATATGGACTCTGTTATGATATTCCTGAAGCATTTTTGCTGGATATCATAGGTAGAGTAGTAAAATGCAGGACCATGTGTAGAAAAAGGAATTAAATCTCTTTTGTGTGTTAATCATCCTAATTTTGTGCTTAGAGGTAAACTGTACATTTTTTCTAGAAATTTGGCTTCTTGTGTAGAAATAGGAGTTACCGACTTTTTGTGCATTAATCAGATTTCTTTTCAAAAGTAAGTCATCTTTTACATTTGCTATATATACATGTATGGTAAGGACAATTTTTAAATTTTAAGATTTAATTTTAAGTTATACTTTTAGGTGGATGATGAAGATTTACAAGATGAACCTCTACAGATAACAGTTCTTGATCATGATACTTATAGTGCAAATGATGCCATTGGTAAAGTGTACATTGATATCGATCCTTTACTCTATAGTGAAGCTGCAACAGTCATCTCAGGATGGTTTCCAATTTATGATACCATACACGGTAAGGAGTGTATTTTAAGAAAATAAGTCACAGTCTTTTAAATTTATCCTTAAAGACTTTTGTGCTATACTTGGTGGTTTTAAAATATATATCTTTAAAAGATGTCTTATTTTTAGATGTAGTACTAAAGTATTATTGGTAGAATTGGTACTTTTCTCACCATAATTTGAAGCATAATTTCCGAGCTAAATTAGTACTATCTAGTAAGTAAATGCATATTTTAAAGTTCATCACATATTTGTACTGTTACTAAAACATATTTTCAAACTATATTCCATTAAGCTATTAAAGAGATTTGTAAAAAGTAACACAGTGCCACTCTTATCATTAATTTTTTTGTTTTTCTAAATAGTTACTTGTATAAAAATATTGTTTATGTTAACAGATTTATTATTACTTTAACTGGAATAATAAGTAAATATTTTTAAAATTCTCAATTTTAATTTATATTATGGTAAATATTGATAGATACGAGCCACACAAAAACTCTTTGAGGTCCTTAATAATTTTTCAGTTTGAAACATGTCCTACAATCAAAAGGTTTTTGAGAACTGCTAGCATAAAAATGTGCTGTCTCTTTAAAATGGTCAATGGACCCATAAGGAACTGGTAGATGCTTTATTCGATAGTATTGCATCTTTCTATTTTACATTTTGACCTGACAATTCCATTGAAATTTATTGTAGAAAATAAGATATTTGCTTACATTTATGTATATTTATTATACTTATGCATACATATGTGTTATTTATGTTATAATAGGATATATAAATATATATTATTTATGTTCTATTATTACTTACTAACAATAAATTGGAAAATAGCATTTACTTAATAATTTAGAGCACCTATAGATCATAAGTTATACAGCCAGAACAAAAAGCATGTTTTCAGAACACAGTGGCAAAAGGAAATGTGCATGATATATTATGAATTGCAAAATTCAGATTATAAAACATTATAGATCCCAAATTTTTATAGAAACAAAAGAATTGCATATATGTGATGTTATTGGATAAACTGGCAGAATGTGTGATAAAATGTTTATACTTTTCCTCTTATGCTTTATTTCATAGTTTCTACAGTGTACATTTATTATCTTTGTACTCAGGCAATAAAATCCAGTCAGTGTTTTATTACCAATTTAAAAAGTCACTGGAGAGTTAATTTAGGCTTAAATTAACATAATAGCTATATGAGTGAATGAATTTTCCAAACACTATATTAAGTATTATTTATAATTGGTTTAGTATGTTACATGGGCCCTTTGTTAGTAACATAATCTCTTGTTATTTCGATTGGTAAATGTGCAAGTTTTCTTAGAAGTTATTTCTAAGTTTGAATTTGATAGGAAGTCAGGATAGTCAAATAAAAATACCTAATGTTTAAAGAGTTGCTGGTTTATTTTATTTTATATTATTATTATTAGTTTTTAGAGCATCTGAAAAACCCTTTTTCTTGTAATTTCTTAGCTTATTTTGACTTATTATTGTATATTCATGGTAAAGAATAAAGTTCTTTTGTGTTAAATCAGATTCTTGCATTAGTTAAGAGCATTTATTCTAGAGTAATAATGATCTGACTTAATATTGGCTATACCACTTACTATTGACACCATGCAAATTATTTAACTTTTATTAAATTTGAGTTACTTTCTCTGAAAAACGAGGATAATAATACTACAGAAATTACCTTACTGGGTTGATGTGAACACTGAGGTACTACATGTAAATCATTTAGAACATTTATCAATGCTCAGCAACTATCATCAATATCATCGTTATCATCATGATCATCATCATCGATTTAAATGGGATTCCTTTCCAGTTAAATTGGTTCAAATACATGGAGACTTGTGGTAAAAATGAAAATTATTCATTCTTTAATGCATAGATGTCTTCAGAAAATGTAATAAAGAAACTACTTAGAATGAATATAATTAGGAAACAAAATTAGCATTGCTTTTATGATTGCTCCATTACTTAAAAATCAGTAATTGGCATTTATTTACTAATTATACTTGTAGAAACTTCATTTTTCTTTTGAAATTACAGGTATCCGTGGAGAAATCAATGTAGTTGTCAAAGTAGACCTCTTTAATGATTTAAATCGATTTAGGCAGTCGTCATGCGGAGTCAAATTTTTTTGCAGTAAGTAAATACATTTTATTACTCAACAGGAAAGTTAATAGTTGATAAATATGGTAAATCAAATTAATATTTTTGAAGGCTAATGGAAAACCTATTATACTTTAGTTTTAATGCCAAAGAGAAAATTGTTAATTTTTCAGAAACAGTTGCTGTAGCTATGGGGACTGTCTAAGTAAAAGGCGAAAGATTTATACGATCTGAAGAGAAACCAGAGTATGGAGGGGGGGGAATCTGTCTAAGTAAACGATATATAATATTTTACAAGTTCATAGAAATTTTTGTTAGAGAAATTCGGTGGGCCACATGGGCGCATGGTTGTCATGACCAAGCCACTGTGGCCCACAGGGAGGCTGTACCTGGCCTTTCCCCACTTCTGCCCCAACTCTGGCCCCTCCCTTTTCCAGCCACTACGCCAGCCTCTACCCTGACCTATGAGCCTGATCAGGAGGAATAACATTAAATATATATTGGTGGTGATAGCCACTGGACAGAGTAAAACCAGTGGAAAGAGTTAACAGGTGAAGATTTTTGGATTCTTTCCAGAATTTTAGAGATGAATCGATATATTAATTAAACAACTGAATCTCATTTACTGAAGCCTTTTGTTTCATGATATTGGGCCCGAAGGTAGAGAATTGAATGTTAAAGCACTACATAAGAATAAAACTCTGAGATACCTAGAACAACTGGAAACAAGAATGAAAATAAAGGTGGAAAGTTTTTTTCCTGCAATGCTACAAAATAATTTATTTTAGAGAAATTAGATCTGGGTGACTCATCTGGGAAGGCAAAGTGTGACAGCATTTGCTATAGTCCTTACTCAAAACCAAACCATTCAGGGAATAAACCTAAACCAATCTATACTGTATGGTGAATACAAAGAGTCCACAGTTCATTTAGCCCACGTGTTGAAACAAAATCACTGCCTTGTTGAACTATATATGTGTAAGCATGTTGTAAAAAATTGTGGTACAAAACAGATGATGTACCTGAAGAGTAGCCTATGCTACTTTGATGTCAACTGGTTGTCAGTAGACAGCAACAATATTAAGGGAGAAGGACTTGTTGCACTTTCTTAGTGGAAGCGGATCTCACTCTTAGATTTCATCAAATTGGCTGTCTACAACCAGATAGTACAGATGTGGATCCATTTGTGGAATGAATGGATGTGTGTCTTGCAGAAGTCTCCAGTGGCCTAAAAAGCATAATTATTGGTCACCAACTTGCAGCCACTCATCTTAATGCAGGCTTTATTCTTGTAGCTACAAGTCAACATCTATGAAAAACATGCTCAAAAATAATTTACACGTATTTGCCTTACTACTTCCACAGAGATTAATGTTTTATTGCCTGTTATATTTTTATTTCATAAGTTAGAACAAGTTAGTTTTGTCAAATGTGTAAAAGACATGACTATATTAAATTCAGAATAACTTTCAAAAAGAAAAAAAGAAAAGTCCAGTGATACCGGTATTTTATTCTACTACAGGACACTGAAAGATAGCAACAGAGCACTATAGTCAAGCACTGTGGTGTTATTCAAAATTACATTGGCTTCTATAGGTATGGATCCCCACTAACACCATGTAATATGGAATGGAATTGGGCAGATCTGGGCAATGCATAGCCAGTTTGGATTAACAAAGTTGAAAACTCCTAAATATTGGAGTTAGCTTCAAGGCACAAATATCTATTTTAAGAGATCAATTTTGTATAGATGTTCTCAGGTTCTCCCCTTTTTGAATCTGACAAGATCTTACTTAAATCCAATAACATTTGGTGCCCTACATATTAAGGGTGTCTGTTAAATATTACAATGACTACTGAATCAGTTGGCCATATAGCCGTGGATTATTAGAAACTGCAGGGCTGTATGATTCCTCAGATTATATCAGAAAGGTCATGGTTTCATTTTTTTGAGTCTGTAGTTTGTGGTGTACGAACCTTTTTCAAAGGGCTTTGAATAAGGTTTTCTGTATTATCTGCTTTCTACCTATTTATATAAGTATAATCATCTATCTGACTTTAATTTTGACTTTTTGAACTTTGAATTGAATGCTATTTAAGAAGTCTATAAGCTGGTTTCTAAATTATAAAAAAAATACAGTTTATATCTACTACTCTTACATGAGAAAGATGAGAGTTCTCATGAAAGAAAATGATTATTTCTAAGAATAAAATGGAGCTTAGGAGACTGTTTGCTTGGAAGCATAATTATAATTACATTGAGATTATCACAGTAAAAAGATATTCTTGTTCTATATATCAAAAAGGTAAGAACATTTTTTTAAATTGAATTTAATCTTTTCATAAATGAAAGCATAATAGACAATTTCTTTTAACAGCAACATCTATTCCAAAGTGCTATAGAGCTGTAATAATTCATGGATTTGTAGAAGAACTTGTGGTCAATGAAGACCCAGAATATCAGTGGATTGATCGAATTCGTACACCAAGGGCATCAAATGAGGCCAGACAGAGACTAATTTCTTTAATGTCAGGTATTTAAAAAAAAACAATGTATTACTGATTGTCTTCATACTCCAAATTTGTTTCACTTCCTTTTAACACGCTACCTGAAATTTTACAGTAGAAACAGTAAATGTAATTGACCTATTCCTCACCCCTTGCCCCATCCTTCTAAACCCACATACTTTGCCATCTTAGAACAAGAAGAAATCTGAATCAGAACTTTATGGGTCCTTTTTAACTAGGCAGTAAAAGGAAATTGTTCTTATAAAGTGACATAGTGGAAAGTGCCCTGAGCAAGGAGAAAGGAAACTGGGTTCTAATTTTACCTCTGGCATTTATTTGTAATCCGAGTTTAGGTAATCCCTCTAATGCTTTTTGTTCAACTGTTGCCTTTTCATTGTCCTTTTCTGACAATTTGTAGCTTCTTCTATCCTTCCCTGCCACTCTTACCCAATTACTTTTCTTTATTTTTCTTTGAAGAACTTATTTACCATCTAAAATTCATATTATATGTAGATATGTGAGCGTGTCTATACACACACACATCAAACAATAAGTATAGATGTTATATTTATATATGATTTGTATGTTTTAAATAGAAAAATACAAATATTTTTATATAAATTAATTATGTTTAATTAGTATTTTTATTTTAAAGATTTATTTTACTATTTTTGACAGAGACAGAGAGAGACCGAGACAGACAGAAGGGGGAGGGCCCAGGGCAATCTCCATAGTTGTATGTCATCAGTTTTTGACATGGTTTTGTTCCATACAGGTGGGTGGGGAACACACAGAGCAGGAATTGGGCTGGGGGCCTCCTGCATGGGATGCATGCCCCTCGAGCCAGGGGGCCGAAGCAGGGGGCAAGAACCGAACTGGGGGCCTCCTGCATGGGAAGCACACCCCAGTTCAACATATGCGTCCTCATGGGCCAGGGCTGAGATTCGATCCTCGGTCCCCAGGGCTGCAAAGCAAGCGCTTAACTTGCTGAGCCATCCTGGCTTCCCCTAATTACTATTTGTAAAGAAATATAAATATGTTATATTCATTTACTATGTATTATATGTAAGATATTAAGTAATATGTGTTTTACATTTGTATTACATTAAATGATATGTAATCATATATAATATATAAATTCTATTATGCATTATTATTATATTAGATTATATTATATACTATGTATTATGTTATATTATAGATAATGTTTATACAGCAGACACTTAGTTAACCAAATGGGACTCAGTAGATGCCTGATAAATATAAGTAGACTCTGTTAATCAAAACTTAAGCAACTGACAGAAATCTCCAAAAAACTTGTTTTTTACTTGCTGGTTGCTTGAGAGAGTACCTGTTGCTTGAGTTCCGGTTAACAGAGTCTACTGTATTTGTTTACTTGTTTTTGGTCTGTTTCTCCCACGATTATGTAAACTCCACTAGATTTGGGCTTTATCTTTCTAGTTTACCTCTGTATCTCTGTATTTAGAAGAAAGGAAGAATGCCAGACACATAGTATTCAACCAAAAATTATGTAGTAAATGAATGCATGAATGAATGAACCTTACCTGACACATCTGTAAAACATATAATAGCTAATAATATCTTAATCTCCCTGAAAGTAGAAGGCTAAACAAGATAATCTTTTAGGTTCCCTTCAAGTTCTAAAAATCTATAGTTTTTTAGACCCTTTTTTATTACTACCATATCCAGTTTTGTATTATGTAATGTGGAAATATGAAGCAGAATTTTTTTCTTTTTTTTGTAGGTGAACTGCAGAGGAAGATTGGCTTGAAAGTCCTTGAAATGAGAGGAAATGCGGTTGTTGGGTACTTACAGTGTTTTGATCTGGAAGGCGAATCTGGGTTAGTGGTACGAGCCATAGGAACAGCGTGTACACTGGATAAATTAAGTAGCCCAGCAGCGTTTCTTCCTGCATGTAATTCCCCATCCAAAGACATGAAGGAGTAAGTATGAGTCAATGAATTGTTCTTAAGGATCTTTTTATCTTTACCTACATTTTTATTTGATTTGAAACATTTTAGTCATGTTGTTCAACATACATTTTTTTCCTGTGGTGATTTTTCTTATAGAGATGTCCATCAACATTTGAAGCTTAAAACTATTTAGATAGTCCTCGTATTTTTATTTATAGTCTTAATATGAAATTCAATTTAAGTAATGTAAAATTAAAATTATTCCGGATTTTTAGACCCTGTACACCAAAGCATAAAATGAATATGCATTGTGTGGAATTTTATTTATTCTCTGGGGAATGCTTAAAACCCTATACCTGATCATTCAGTTATGTTTATTATTAGCAACATATTATAGAAAACAGGACAGATTGTCTTGTGCAGGGGTCTCAAACTCAAATGTTTACAGAGGTCAAGCAGTTTACATAAATAAAATAATTGGGTATAATTACATAGGCAATACTGGAGACTGTGTAAAGCAAAAAACTTGGTACACGTTTCCCATAAAAGGCCAGATAGTAAATATTTCAGCCACTGGCCATATCATTGGTATATTTGTTTACCAAGAAAATAAGTTTGTTGATCCTGAGCCGAAGGAATTTAGATTCATTCGTACATTTTTAAAAAATCATGTGTGATCCAATAAAATGTCCAAATTGTGGTGCTGGTGCTGTCCAACAGGGAATGTTTTGAAATGAAAACTTTCTGTCATAATGATCGAGGTGAGGGGAACAATCCTGTTGGGGACTAGAAATGTTGACTCCTACCCAGCAAGGGACAGCTCCATGCAACTCTCTGCTAAATGCCGATAGGGATTCCACTGAGAACCACTGATCTTGAGATTCTTCTAGATCAAAGGTCAACAGGCTTTTTCTGTAAATGACCAGAAGGTACAGTGTAAATAATTTTGTCTTTGCTAACTGCAACTACTCAGCTGTACTGTTGTTCTGTGAAAGGGGCCACCAACAGTATATGCAAATTAATGTGTGGCTGTGTTCCAATAAAACTTACTTATAAAACAGATAGCAGAATGAGTTTGGCCTATAGTATATAGTTTGCTGACCTCTTTCCTGTATCATCAGGAGTCAGAATTCTATAGTCAGAAAACCTGAAATATTTTTTAGTTCACAGTATTCAAGAGAGGTTGAAAAGAAAGCAATCTTTTTTTTTTTTTTAAGCAACTTCTTTAAAAATGAGATTTTCCTCCTTAAGTGTATTGTCTTTGTTTAATTATTTTCTTTCTGTTGTCCTTCAGTTATTTGGATTACATTTTAGTCACAAGAGGGAGACCATATATATTGGTCTAATTTTATTTGAAAATAACATTGCAATTGAAATAACTTTTAAATAAATTGAAAGAGTGAATTTGTTTTATTTTCAATTTACAGTGTGTCTTAAAAAGATGTAAACTGCCTGCTGCTACAGGGAAAGTCAGATCGAAGGTGTACTTTTTTGAGGGATTCAGATTTATTTTTTCTCTTTTCGTAGTAAATTTATGTAAAGACCTGGGTCCCTCCTTTTCCTACCACCCTCCAGCTTTATCTACATCACCTGAAGGGCTCTGGCTTATGGAACTGATGTATGAAGTTTTCCTCTTTTCACTAAATTTCTTAGTGGAAAGGGAAAGCTATACTACCTGTTGGTGTCATAGAATGATAAATGGGTAGTAGGGGAATACATTTTGTCTGCATTCAGGAAGTGTTCCAATAATATATGTAAATCTTCTGGGATTGTGTAAGTTTTCCTTTCTAATTTTGTTGTAGGTATTTGCTTTAAATTGTCAAATATTCACACCATGAAGAATTTAATTTGCTTCATTAGTATTTTCTGCAGGGCATCTTACTACCTAAGTCATGTTATTAAAACAAACACAAAAACGCATCAGTACTCAAGACTGCTTTATTTCAACTAACTTTGTATTTTTAATAATGAATCAATTTGAGTGCTAGCTTAAAATTATTTTATGATTGAGCTGATTATAATTATTGTGGTATTATAACATTGTTGATTCCTAGATGGAAATTTGATAAAAGATAGTTTGGGTTATGTTTCTGTCTGAATGGATTCAATATTAGAAATATCACTAGAATATTATTGTTAGGCAACCTTTCATGCAAGGAAACTGATAAGAATTAAAAACTCCAGGAATACATTATGGTGATGCTCCACTGTATTTGGATTTTAACGTGATGTCAGGAATCGAACATTTTACAGTGTTCATTTTATTTGATTCATTTTATTTTACCTTTATTAATGCTGTGTTCTACCCCATTAGTTTTTCTTTTCCTGTTAGATATTTAGCGCAATTCACAGTGTAAATCTCTGGTGTTTTCTAGCTAAACTAGATGATAGAAAGTAGATTTAAATATGATCTACTGCTTCTCTATTTTAGAAAAAAACTACTTTCTAAGAGATTTTAGCTAAAATTTCTCCTCTGTATGGCACTGATTCTTAGACTTTTTAACTTCATTAGTCACATCAGAGAAAGAAAAAGAAAATAAAACCTCACTCAGTTGTTCTGTACAGATAAGTTACAAATGAGGTGTTTTATTTTTCTAGTTATATTAAATACATTTAAAAACTAAAAACAAAAGTAGAAACATTTGTTCTACTGTAAAATCAGTTATATTTTCTGAAATTAGTCTGTAGACCCTATGAAACACCATTATTCCAATTGACAAATTGTGATTGTTGGGTACCGTATGTTCCCTGGGAAATGGAAAAGAAAAAAAAAGGCCTGGAAAAGTTGACCTCTTGGCTTGCTTTTAAGTTGAATTCTAAAAAATAAGTTTATGATAGTTTTTTAAAGTATAAATAGTATGGTTCTTTTCACCTCATTGTACATAATCAAAGTCATTTCACCATCAAGTAATTGCTAATGTGAAGTCCAGGGTTCTTAGTTATATAATATATAATTTTTCCCCATCCAATGTAACTGTCCTTTTAGCCACATTTCTTTGTGAGAGTTTTAAGTGTTATATAAATATATATCTGTATTTGGTCTAAGTATATCTATATATGTGTATGGATATGGTCTTTTGGCAGGATTTAAGTTGATACTTTACAAAACTTCAGTTCAGAATGTAGTTTAAACATTGGTTAATTATAAATAAGATATTATTCTGTTTGAAAACTAGATAAAAACCATTTACATTGCTTTATTAATATGTTTTTAAAAGCAATGCTTCCTTGCTTTGTTTTGTTCCCAGTGTAACCTGGTTTTAAGCTATGTGTATTTGGTGTGCTAAAATATGAACTGTTTATATCTGAATTGTGTTCATTCAGTTTACTCATTTCTCTTTATGCTGTCATTGTTCGTACTCTTAAGTATTTCTGTCTTGAAATTCTAGACAAATAATTTTGTTAAACTTTCTTTATAGGAAATATAATTAATTATATCAGCAATTATTCATATCATTTTCAAAGTTAACATAAGAACTTTATATTTGACTTTTCACTTTTATGGGTGAAACCTGTAGTGAAGTAACCTGTGGAGATAAAAATAAATGTTTTAAAACCACTTAACATCCAGATCTTAGTCTTTTTAAAATTTTAATTCCACTGACAATTCTGCTTGCTATTTTCACAGTCCTAATTTATTAATCTGATCCTTTAAAACTGTAACTGTATCCTAATGAATGAATATTTAGCTTTTAAAAAAAATTTCAACTTGGTTTTTGCATGCTAGGGTTTAAAAAAAATAATTTCTCTCACCTAACTATAGCTTCTTTGAAATTATTTTAATATAACTTTGCTATCTGTTGTATGTATTGTTTTCTTTTCTTCCACTTTGACCAAAAATTCCCTCAGGTCTCCGCTGGTACATCCTCCAAACCATGGGTGCCGCTCGACTCACAACAGTCCAATTCACACTGCTACTGGCTCTCGACTTACTCAGAACTTCTCTGTGTCTGTTCCCACTCTCATCTACACTGGTACGAGACTGCTCACTCCAGAGCTGGGGAAGGCAGACCACAGGCAGAGTGGATGCAGAGGGCAGGCAGGCAGGTAGCGTAGGCAGGTACCACAAGTCTTGGCTTCCGCCTTTTCTCAGTTGAAGTCCAGCTGCAGTGAAGAAATCCTGTATTTAGCTGCCACAGTGGCTCTAACTACATGGAATGAAAGTGACTTCCAGCTTCCAAAGTCTCTTCCACAGATCCTCTAATGACCCTATTCTGTGTAAGTGTACTTGGAGATATTAGGAGAACCCTCCAGTATGTATTTTTGCCATTATAACTGCATTTGGTTAGAAATAAAACTGATGATTGGATTCTAAGTGAAATAGCTGCCAAAGCTTTCAATTTGCTGATTTTGTGTACAGAACTTGTTATAGTAGGGTTTGTTTCATTCTGTGGAAGAGAGCTATTGGAAAACAGGTAAGCAACTGTTCTTCATAAAAAGCAATGTTTCTATGTAGCTATATTCATTTTCTTCTCTGCTGTGTTTTTAGCTGTGGCACTCTTGATGCCATAGGATAAGGAAACGTTTTTCTTTTGAAGATATTTGTGTGTGTGCAAATATAAAAACGATTGAGAATATTTACACACACATTTGTTGTCATCATTTTTTATTTTGTAACTTGAAAAAACATTGTTTATTTGAATGTGTTTTCAGTCATGTGTTTATTCTTTTTATTTATTTCTCCTTTTAATATTTTTAACCCCGAGTCTGTCATTTCATTCGTTTTTGCTTTTTTTCTTGGCTTATTAACTGTTTCAATGCAGATAATTATTTATCTGAAGAATGATGAATGATTAAACAGCAATTGGTTGACTTTGGCCTCATACCCAGCTCCACATTTAAGAAATGACTGCTGGCCCTTCCCCAGTATTTTCCTGGTGTTTGGATCATGCTGCCTTCTGTCAAGCCCATTGGCACATGATTACTTAATATTTCTCCACCTTCTTCTGGCAGGATTCCCTTCAATGAAGATCCCAACCCCAACACTCACTCATCAGGACCCTCAACCCCTCTGAAAAACCAAACTTATTCTTTTTCACCTTCCAAGTCCTACAGCCGACAGTCCTCTTCTTCTGACACAGATTTGAGTTTGACACCCAAAACTGGTAAGGCGCTTCCACCCACCTTTTATTTTTTCTATTATGTTTTCAAATTTGTTTCTGTTATTTATTAGCTTTCCATCCAAGCCTTTTCTCCTTTTTTGACATTTAAGTTAAAAGATAATGTGGAAACTGATAATTTTCAATTGCTACAATAAAATATGAAAATTTTGTATAGTTCAGAAATCTATATTTTCTTGATTTTGTAGTGTAGATATGAAGTTCAGGATTTATTTTTACATGTAGATATTTTTCATTTTATGCTCAAATTAAGAGAAATAACATCTTAAAGCTTTTGAATAGAAAGTAACACTAGTAGTTTGCAATCTAATTCTTCATGCAGCATAAGCATGTCAAATTCACTTTTATTTTCGAATTTAATTCTAAGACTATTATGAAAAATATTAAGAACAACTAGAATGGTTATAATAGAGTACATATATTTATTAACTTGTTATTAAAAGTATTTCATTTTATTAATCTTACTCTCTAGATTGGAAAATAGCAGTTTTGTTTCATTTATTCTTGCATATGTCTCATTGAATGAAATTTATAATTTTTTCTTCTATGTGTATTTTGATAATCTTTGAGTTATGTATGTTTTATCACAAAAAATTGATAAAATTTAAATTAGTTCCTTCATAAAAAGGAATTAATTTATTTCATTATGAAATTATTCTCAAGAAAAATAGAAAATAAATAAAACATAAAAGTTTATAGTTTTCAGTTCCTTGCCACATTGATGAGAACATTTTCATAGTTCTTGTTTGTGTTATTATTTATCTTCAATAACCTTATTTTTGTATTAAACAAGAAATTTATAAAATGATCCCAGATTTTATGAAGGCAATCAAGAGAAATCTAATTCTAGAACCAGTCTTACTTCCAAAGCAGAGGAAGGGCATTAAAAAATAATCTGTAGATTTAATATCTAATTTTATAAATGCCATAAAATGTAAAGAAGATAATTATGAATATCCAATTATTTGAAAAGGATAGCTTTATTTTTACATATATATATATATATATATATATAATTATGAGTAACATCTAAAAATAATTGATATGTGATAGGAATGGCTGCATTGGCATGTAACATCTTAACCATATTCATATGTCATAAAATTGAACCATTCATATCGTAGTAGGTTTTCTTTTATCTTT
>PVKE010037685.1:0-15792 GCA_004027555.1 Craseonycteris thonglongyai
ATGGTCATACCTCAGTTCTGTCACTGATGCCAGGGCCTGGGGTGACAATGCTGATGTCTGTGCCCTCCACGTGATACCCAAGATGCAGACCCTGACTCTGCAGCTCTCAGGTGGATCTGCGCTTTCTTGTATCTTCTCTGTGTTGGATCCATACAACAGTAAAGAGAAGATTCTTTTCCCTGTCTGGGTTAAACTTAACTCCTCAGGTGTAATGCACTGGGAGCAATCGCCTCATGTCTCCTTTTGATTCTGCCTGCAGCCCAGAGAGATCAGACCCAGCTCATGGCCAGGGAGCAATATACAAGGCAGACCCCAAACTCTTAACTTCATCACCATCTCTCGGGCCCTTTTCAAATCTTTTCCACTAGCGTTATTCCAAAAAGCCCCAAAACTGAGAGAGCCCCTTTCTGAATGGTTATTCAGTTATGGCCTGTCCCCCCACCCCACCCCACCCCACCCCACCCCACCCATTTTTTTTAGACCCATTAGGAAGGTCTAAAACTCAGCAGTGGCAATATCTTAAGTTCAGATGGAGTCCTACCACTTTTTCTTCCACAATATTATCCTGACAAAGTGAACTTCGTAACTACAACACCAACCTTTAAATAGAATGGAACGTCAGCAAAATCCTCCTTATTGTATACTGTGATTCTAAATGTGACTTATGGACTTCCATGACTCACCAACCTCTGATTACCAAATCAGGTCATATCTCCTTTTATGATCTAAAGTAAAATGACCCTAAGTTCCCATCCTTTGAAGACCCTCTGCTGGGTTTTCCTTACCAGTGAATTCTGAAAGTGAAGAGAACATTCACTTGCTTTACAGATCTGTTCTGCAGGTCACGTTTATCAACCGTTCACTCAGAAAGACTTGCTTCTTCAGCACTCCTCGCGTTATAGATTTGCAGGTGCAAAAAAGGCCTATGAACTGGATATAATCAATTTGGCAAGCACAGTTCTGAGGTTTGTTTGCTTTTTTAAGATAACACGAGTCACCCAAAGAAGGTTGAGGTGAGTGACAGTTTGCCACTCCCACATCACCTCGCTACTATGTTATACTGAAAACAAGTCTCAGACCAAATTCTGCCACACAAGCTGACATGCGCTAAATGTGCTTCCTAGCAAGCAGGCACAAAACAGCTCACGCTATCTATTCCAGCAGCTCGATGAAGCCACAGCCTCTGGCTGGTCTTTTGGATGGTCTGGTGAACTTCTGTTCACTGGAGACAATAGCCAAGACCGTAGGGGCAGAATCCTGTCACCCTTTCCATCAACATCAGGCTAGGCTACTCCACAGGGATGTGCTGTGGTGTGCACAGAGCCTTTTAACAACCATCAGATCTTCCTAGTGGTGGGCTACCGGGCTCCCTCGATTCTGATACCCTGATTGTACAAGGGTAGCCCGCCCAGGTATTAAAAATACCTTTTTTTTTTTCAGCATTCTTAGAAACGTTTTTATTATGGTGTTGTTGTTTTTTATTGAAATATATTTAACAAAGAATACTTCTAATTCTCACTAATAAGAGCCCATTTCTGACATGTCTTTCTTTTTAAAGATTTATTATTTCCGAGACGATAAGAGAGAGAAAAAGAGGGAGGTACCAGAATAGTCTCCATAGTTGCACATCATTAGTTGTGACATGATTTCATTCAGGTGGATGTGGGCCTTATGGGGCGGAAACCAAACTGGAGTCTCCCACACAGGAGGCGGGAAGCTTTGCCTCTGAGCCATCCCTGCAGTTACCAGTTATACCGCAGTTCAGCACATGGGGTTGCACGAACCAGGGCCAGGAGTTGATCCCTAGACCTTGCAATTTTGAGGCAAGTACTCAACCGCTAAGTTATTCCAGGATCCCCATTTCTAACATTTCCTAATGCTGATCAATAGGACACCATTTTCCACCATAAAAAAACCCATTTTTTGACATTCTGAGTGCAAATTAGCAAAGCTTTGACTATTGACTGAGATACAGACAGTGGGTGGACTCCAGGTGAGAATGCCAGCTGAGCATTCCACCTGTCCCTAGAGTGAAAACTGGAACTAACCGGTACAGCTATACTCTCTCACTGTGTAAGCAGAGACTTTAAGTAAATGACTGTCGTCAATTCTAGGATCCCAGACCTCAAAGTCTAAGGCCTCAAATCTCTCCAATTCCACAGACTGACTTCTGGCCCCAGATAAAGCAATCACAACAGTTGGATGTTTTTAAGACTATAAATTTTGACCCATTAACAGGTCATCATACAAATTCTGGGAGATGTGACCAACATCAAAAACAATGACAGAATATTTGGAAACATCAGCACATATACTTAATAAGGATAAAATTGCTTCGTGAAACTTTTGTGTATGTTAGATTACTTGTAGTGTGCATTTGCTGAAAGACTATGTAAAATATATGATATCCTTTAAAATGTCTTTTTACTTAAAAAAATGTGTTACAAAAGAGTTGTAAATGAACTCAAATAGTTGAAAATATATTTCAAAAAGCTGGTGCCATTTACTCTTTAAATGGCACTTAACACCTGTGGTCCTACTCTAGATTCCCTTTTAGGCATGTGTTTCTGGGCCTGTTCTGGCTGAAGATACCCACTTAGCTCATTGGACAGGCTGCTTGGCATCCTGATCTGCAGCAACAGCATTCAATCGCCAAGGACAATGAATGGGTGGGTACTTGCTTTATACTTCCATAACTACAGGGCCAATCCTAGCAATTTTCCAAAAAACGAAAGAATCTACTCCAAGGATTCTGAGAGCTCACTCAGCCTCCCCAAACTAAAAACTACCAGAGCAACCTCCCAATGGTAATCCTACCAAAGAAAAAGGAAATTCTGTCTTTACTAGGTTCCAGCATGAGGTCTGCCTCACAGATAGTCTGTATTCTGAAGGCATACCCCAACCCAGACATTCTCTTGGATATCAAATAAATTGAAAAGAAGGCTTGAAGCTTTTCTGACGATTGCATTGCCTCCTTCTCTGCTTGGAAATGGTGACTTGTGTGGAGGGGAAAATCTGTCATAGGCTACCGAGCTCTGTCAAGTGTTTTTAAGAACTCTCTTATTGAAAGGTAGCGCTATCCAGGAGCGATTATTAACGTCAGACAGCATTTTTGATTAGCCAAGTCATCAATGCTCCAAGGTCCTGCATAGGACTTGACAATGGCATTTGCAGGGATGACGATGTGTACATGATTCTTTGAACTTCAACCCAATTTTTGCCTAATACTATGATAAAAATGTACTGTCATGGCTGCTAATATTAAAATATAAATATGTGTATATATGCATAGATGTGCATCAAGAAAGAGTTGAAGAATATGATGTGTGAAAAGTGATGAATGAAAGCCAGTTTGCTCTTCCATTGCAACATTGCAATGGAAGGATACAATATTCGTTTACCCAAGAGGAACATGGGCCTAACAATGAGTGGAAATGACTGAAAGAGGAACTTACCAAGCTTGGCCCAGCATCAGGCTACCCACAGAAACTGGAAGGAAAGGAATCTGTGATCCGGGGGTGGGGGTGAGAGGAAGTCCGTGGGTGAAATGATGTGGAGGTCTGGGCTGGGGTGTACGCAAAGTCTGAGAGAAGCAGAAACAATGCAGTTTGTGATGAGGGAGTGTGTGAACCAATGACACACGGTAGTGGGCACCAGTCATGTCAAGCTGTGGTTCTAGAACCAAGGAGAGAGCCGAAAGCACCAACGAAGCCCGTCATGCTCAGGGCAGCCGGCGGATGATGGGAGACCTCATTTAGCGCGGTGGTGCAGAGTGAGACATAACCCAGTTCATCCTTCCAAAGGACCTCACGACAAACACTTTTCTTTTTTTTCAGAATCAGGAAAATGTGAGAAATATCTGTCTTTTATAATTTTGTTTTTTGTTTTTTTGTGGTTGTTTTTTTTTTGATGTATGCCTTCATAAAAAGCAAAGTCCCAAATTAAGCACATTTTAGTTTCTTCATCATACAGTGTGTGTTGCCAACCTGTTAAGTTTATCCTTAGATATGTGTGATCTACCCCTGTTGTGCTGCACATTGAGGGATTGGTGTAGGGCAGAGGGCAGTGAAATAGCACCAGAGAACTGTGGGAATGCAAGAGGCATGATAATCCAGAGGCCAAGGGCAGCCTTAGGCATTGGATCATCTGCCCTTACACCCAGCTCTGCACTTTCTACCCGGGCCTTACTTCCCAGCTGCTGGAAATCTAGGGCAGAGTCTCCTGGAGTTTAATTATGTACATTGCTTGGCCTGTGCAGGTCCCTAAACCCTCTATGATTTCTCAGATCTCTGCTAGTTCTACTTGAGACGCATGGAGATTAAGAACGTAGGCTCTGGGCCTGGGCTCAGATCTTGACCCTGCCATTTACAAGCTGTGCAACCTTGGGCAGTTAAGCAATCTCTCTGTGCCTCTGTTTCCTCAAGTGTGAGGTGGCCATCATGATAGTACCTACCTCATTGGGGTTTGATAAGCATAAAATTACTCATGAGGACGTTCTAAGTGCTCATTAGTTGTGATTATTATAGTTCAGAGGGACCATATGGCACAGGGGTGTAAGTGAGGAGTCAGTGCCAGGCTGTTTGGATCTGAATCCTGGATGTGTGACTGGAGTCATGTTCCTTACCTTCTCTGTTGCCTCACTTTTCTCATTTGTAAAACAGATAATGAGTACCTACCTCATAGGAACCAAACAAGAATTAAACGAGCTAATAGTTTAAAGTTCTTAGAATAGTGCCTGGCATATAATACGACAGTGTTAGCCACTATTATGATTGCATATATTTGCATTTTATTTTTTTAATTAAGCACTGGGCCTTGTCCATGCCAGGTACTCATTAGGAGGCAGCCAAATACATGAATGAATGAACACGTGCCGTCTAATTTAATGGCCTGCAGTATACAAGGGGAACTCCCAAAAGGAGTTACTTTCTGGAGGGCGGGGCCCTTGCAGTACAGGCGTCCCCGCTAGGTGAGTGTTCTAGGACCCCATCTGCATCAGCGTACCAGCTGGCGTTGTTGTGAGAGGCTGCGTTCAGCTTCAGTGAGTTTTTGGAGACCCTTTCAATGTGTTTGCCCATTTCATGATGGGTGATTTACACTGTGCCGAGTGTTCAGCCGTGTTTTGACCCAAAACAGCATGACTCCCATGCCCCACCCTCCCTATTCACCAGATCTCACCTGAGCCACTCCCGCAGCACCCCCATTAAAAAGTCCTCAAAGGGAAATATTTGGCCGATGTGGAAGAGGTGAAACGAAAAAATGGCAGAAGCACTAAAAAGCATCAAAATCGACAAGTTCAAACACTGTTTTGAGAAGTGGAAAAGGCATCTTGAAACGTATATTGCATCCAACAGAGAGTATTTTGAAGGTGACTGAAGTTTAAAAGTGTAAAAATACATAATTTTTTATAAATAAATTCAAGGTCTTTTGGCCCTCCCTCTGTAGATATTGGCTGTCCAGAGCATTCCAAATTTGCCAAACATGATGGACTTGTCTACATCATGCAGGACTTTAGATAAAGCGCAGCCATTGTCCCCAGCTCTCTGTCCCTTGCTTCCCCATGGTGAAGAGAGTGCCCGGGCCATGGGGCCATGACAACCCTAGGAAGCATCTCTCCATTTCTATATCAGGATCCTAGCGAGTCATACCATTGCCAAAGCTTAGAAATCCAAGGAGGGCACACAAATTATAAACACAAGTTACCCACCAGCCCTTCCTGAGTGAGTATTTCAGGTGGAGAGCAGCCACCTCCGTCAGGGAAACGTTTGGAGACACTGCTGAGGCGGTGAGCGGGCCCCAGGGAAGGCAGGCACCCCTCCTAACCCAGATGACTGTCCCTGTGCTGCCTGGGTGGCAGCAGCAGCTCTGCCCCTTCAGAAATATCAAGACACAAAATAATGGAATGTTTAGTCTGAGTAATACATTCAGGGAATCAATTAGGCCCCCATGCAACTTTCTAAGATTTTAATTACAGTACTTAGGGTACCACACTAGAGCAGTTTGTCAGGAACATAATTCGTTAATGAATAACAACTGACAGTGAATTAGTTGGGATTGTAATTAGCTCTTGCTAGCCATCCATCGGCACCCTGATCAAAAACCAGTCAGCGAAAGCTGGTGAAATGAGCGCAAACGATAACCCCGACAGCTCTCCCTGGGCTGTGTCCCCGAGGCCACTGACCCCAAGGGGCCTGGCTCCGTTTTCACTCAGGTGAGGCTTGAGGAGCAGCCTCGGCCTCCCCCAGGAGCTTGTTAGAAATGCAGACTCTCAGACCCCACCCCTGCCCTACTAAATTGGAATCTGCATTTTAAGACACCCGGTGACTTACTCGTATTAGCATATGAAACTTTGAGAAGCATTGTTGGAGTAGAAAGAGTACAGTTTCAAAATGAGATCTTACTGTAACTCCTGACACACCCACTCACTAGAGATGTGTCCTTGGGCAAGTTCTAAGTCCTTTGAGCCTCAGTGTGCTTATCTGTAAGTTAGATCTACTAATACCTATATTACAGGGTCATAGTAGTATTAGCAGGTGTCTAGCACACAGTAGTTGAACAAAAAATGAGCTTCAGAGCTTCAGAGCTTCCTGGGGACCGAGCCTGACTAGACAGCACCTCGTGTTTCTCTGACCTGCGTCATATATGTTATGCCTTTTCTGATGACCCCTGAGTGCCTTCTTATCTTCAATTTTCCCTTTCTACAAGATAGGACTAGAAAAAAATAAAATAAAATGCTATAAATAAGTTAAAAGAGTTTGTAGCGAAAACATTTTAAAAGATAAAATAGTGAAAGTAGCCAAAGACTACGCTAAAATTAGATGGATTTTAAGTGGCCAAAAAACCGAACAAGAAAATATGGTTTGGTAATATCGAACCCTTGGGAGAGTGCAGGGCCCAGAGCGTTCTATGTGTTTCCATGGGCGTGAGGTAACTATGAGCAATCCTCCCAAGATGGGATCCATGCAAGAATCTCAAGGGCTAAGATCTGTTGCTGAGGATCAAATTTTTGTAGGAAACATACTTGACACACTGTACACAATGGCTATGTTCTTGTTAGAGCACAACAACTTAAAAATATGTACACTGAGGCATTTTCCTCCCAAGAAAATTTCCCTTTAAGCTCCCTCACCCAACTGAAGATAATGCCAGAAGCAGCCCTTACCTAAGCTGATTGTTAGACCATGTGCTCCAATGTGGAGTGTTACCACTGCATCATGACTCACACAGGCAAAGGTAACATTCTTACAGTGCATTGTAGGTAGACAGAAGAGGTTCTGGGGCACCTATGTGAGACAAAGTGAAAAAAAAATTTTTTTACACCATGTAACCACAAGGAAAATTAAAAATTGAGAATGATATAGATGTTAGGCTCTGCCCATCCCATTGAAGCTGAATTGTTGGTGCTCCATGGTACTCATCCATGGAACACCAACTGTGAGGGACTGTGAGATGTATAGACAGATACTATTCATCGTGGGCCACCCTCTGCAGAGCCTCAAACAAGGCTGCTCATGGCCGGAGGTGAGCATTCTGGGGTCTCCAGAATCCCCAAAGTCTTGGAGGTTTAATGTCTTGTGGTGTACTGGCCACAGCACACAGCTTGGCCAGTTGGGAAGCTTTGGAAGGAACCAAAGTATCAGGAACCAAGCCATCCTCTGTCTTGAATCAATGCCTGGTGGGCGCTCCTATAATTCCTCTGTTACTTCCTGTTTCAAAGAAAGACTAGAATCTTTCTCTCTGTGTCAGAGATCTGGTGATCTCTAATGGGCTTTCATTTCTCCCAAATGACAACCTGACCTGGTCCACTGTTCTCATCCCACGTAAGATGACTGGAATACTCTGCACTAGGTTTGGGATCAGACGTGGCCTTTTAATGGTTTGACTTGCTCCACTTCCTGTGGTCGTTGTGAGTTCTGCTTCACCTTGGTCTGTCCTTGCATTGCAATGATAGCATCCCATCCTTGGGTTTGAGGAAAAGAATAGGCAGAGATTCAATGAGTGGAAGCAAGCGGCTTCAGGCCTCATCTGCATTCTTTATTCTCTTCCAAGGGCTTTGCATTGGAGCATCAAACGTTCACATAGCTAACAAATTTTGTGATTTCTTTTCTATTTGGGGTCATTGAAAATTAAAGAAGATGTTATATTGGAGATTTCAATTGATACAGCACCATACATTCTAAAGGAGATTCTGGGCCATAAGCAGAAATTACAGAGCAGTCAAGTTGAAAACCATGGCTTACCAAACCCTTTGCCATATCAGGGATATAATATGGTTGAGAGAGTGGAGAGTTAGGGAAAATTTATGAGAATTTCTTCGGAAAAAGTGATGGCTGTGCTGTGAGTCCTCCTTCTCTCTCTAAAGAGCAGGGTTCAGGAGCGCTTTCCCCTTCACTTTGTCACGGGAAAGGAGTTTCACTGGAACAAGAGAGCAGTTAGGGGAATACACATGGGCCTGTTTCTGACTCCACACCACTGCCCCACCCAGGATACCAGAGGATGAAAGCTGGGTTATCTAGCTTACCTGGAAGCAAAACAAAAGAGAATTGTTTCAGTTTGGGGATTGGCCTGCACTCCCAATAACATTATTAAGGTAGAAGAAGTGGCCCCAACAGAAGATAAGACGAAGTTGTATTTCTGGATTCCAAAGGGCAGATGAGAGAATGAGTAATACTAGACCAGCAGGCTTTTGCCTGGGTCAAGTTCATGGCCTGTGAGAGTTATCAGTGAACTGCCCCAGAAAGTAATTTTTCTTCCCAACCTGCTTATGATAGGTAAAACATTTTCTGTCACTCTTAACTTTCCTATCACCTATGTCCACCCAATCCTGCCCTACCCCAAACCTGAGGGCATCAGAAACTACAGATGTAAAGTTGGGGGAGGGGAGAATTGGTGAGAGATGCTACCACACAACTTCCCCCTTCCTCTAGCCCCAACCTTCCTTGGGAAGAAAGAAAGTCTTACCCTCAAAGGAGCTGGTAGCTTTGATTATTATTACAGGAGACCAGACTTTTTAATCACTGGATCCTGTCTCCAACTTAAAGTGACCAACAGACTTGTGATCAGAAAGTGACCAGAAAATGATGAATTTGCCCGAGTTTTATCCTACTGAATGCACCTTGAAGGAAATGTGGAAGACACAAATAAAATTGCCACCTGATTACCTTCATGAGCCGTGGTTATTGAAGGTGCTACTTACCATTTCTTAATGTATGATCCCTGGGCCAGGAGTTTTGTAGGGACAGAGAGAACGTTGGAGCTAATCTCATAGATACTTTCATTGTAGAGTCACAGAATGTCAGGCTTGAGAGGAAGCTGGAAGTCATCTATTCCAAATGATGTTCTATTATATTTTGAGCCCTTTTGTCATACCTCTGCCCAATACTCCCCCTACTTGTGTTTAAACTTCTGCATAAATAAGAGGATACACATCTTCTGAAGACAGCTTACCCCAGTTTGGAACAGCACTTTTTCTTTTGTTGATCCTTTTCTTTGCTACAAAGAAGGTTTTCAGTTTCAGGTAGTCCCACTGCTTTATTTTTTCTTCTGTTGCCTTTGCTTTTGGAGTCAAATCAGAAAAAGTCATTGCCAAGATCTCTGCAAGGAAATTTTTTCCTACATTTTCTTCTAGGAGTTTTATGGTTTCAGGTCTTATGTTTAAGTCTAATCCACTTTAAGTTAACTTTTGTGAGTGGTATAAGATAGGGGCCCAGTTTCATTTTTTATGTGATTATCCAGTTTTCTCAACACCATTTATTGAAGTATTCTTGGCTCTCTTGTCAAGCATTAGTTGATCATATATGTGGTAGCTTAGTTCAGGACTCTTGAACCTGTTCCATTGATCCATGTATCTATTTTTCTGCCAGTACCATACTGTTTTGATTACTGTACCTTTGTAATATCATTTGAAGTCAGGAAGTTGATGTGGACATTTAGGAGACATTGATTTCTGAGGCCTGATATACTCTTTCTTGGATGATGTCTATATAGTCCGGTCTCTGGGAAGTTCCTCTGGCTCCCCAAACTTTTGCTCTCCAGATTGTTGCTCCCATCATACTGTCTGTGAACCTGTCTGGTTCATTTTTAAATCCACAACACCAAGATCACTATTTTTGTTTGTTTGTTTTATATAAGATTTATTTTATTGTTTTAGAGAAGGTGAAAGAGAGAAGTAGAGGAAAGTCCAGAGCAGTCTCCATACTTATACCGGTACATCATTAGTTGTGACATGGTTTCATTCCACAAAGGTTAATGTGGGGTAGCACAGGGCGGGGACTGAACTGGGGGCCTCCCCCATGGGAGGCAAGATTCTTTGCCACTATGCCATCCTGGTGGTTACAGTTGCACTGCAGTTCAGCATATGAGGTTATACAGGCCGAGGCTGGAATTTGATCCCCAGACCTCCTGGTTGTGAGGCAAGCACTCAACCTGCTGAGCTACGCCAGCATCCCCAAGATCAATATTTGAAGAATAGCAGATGCCAGTAAATTCATTCCTTTCCCATCACTACATTGTGATCCTTGGTCCTCAGTGAGTTTGCTTCCAGCTACTCCTGTTCAGTCTTATGAAGAGAACACTGATCCTTTGAGCAGATCAATTATTCTTTCTTTGCTGTAAGCCTTATTTCTAAGTTTGACTCTTCTATTCCAAAAACACTTTGATTTTAAAAATCATACTGACAAGAGAAAGAAAATAACTTTTCAAGGTCAGGTAGGTAGTTCGTCTGGTAGGTCAACTGGGAAAGAAACAGATGAATAATAAACTATTGTATGAAACTCTGTCCATAAGAGTCGAACCATATTATTTCTGATATTTTCACCTCCTTCAATGCCATTGTTTTCTTTGGAAGGCTAGAACATTTATTATTCAGACGCTGGGCAGAGGAGTGAAATGGAGCAGATCTAGAGATAAGGAGCAATTGGCTACTGGCCAGCTTTTGCTCTCACCGTCTAACAAATATAGGTTTAAATGAAAACTTTGCAGGTCCATTGCTGCCTCTGTTCCAAAACAGAGCTATTTATATTGAGCCATCGTTTTGCCTGTCTTGAATACTGTTTTTGAAAAAGCTTATGTAATTTTATCTCGCTCTGTGCTGCTCCCTTCCCTCCCAGCCCCGCCTCTGCCCTAGGTTATTTCAATAGGCTCCCACCTGGTTCCTTTGACTCAAGGTTCTCCTTCCATCCTCTTCATTTCAACCCCCACACCGAAGTTCAGTTCTGGCCTTCGTGTCAGGAGTCTCCCTGGCTCACAGCACAAGGGTCCGAGTATGTGAGCATGGCCTTGAAGGCTCCATACCTTCTGTTTTTTCCTTTAGTGTTCTTTCTGCTTCAGCCAGTTTCACCAATGGCTGCTTTGTGGACCTGTCCTCCCTTGTTCCAGAGCGCTGTTTCCTCCCTTGAACTGTGCTTTTCCTTCAGTCCTGCCTCCTCTGCTCTCCTCCTCCTTCAAAGCCCAGACTGGCATTACCTTTTGCTTGAAGATTTTTCTAAGTCTGTCTTGCTAAAAGTGGGATGTCTCTCACACGGCACTACTGAAAGGACTGAATGAGATTATGTATAGAAGCAGAGTGTAGAATGGTGGCTGCTAGGGGCTGAGGGGAGACAGAAATGGGGGCATTGCTGTTCAATGGGTACAAAGTTTCAGTTATGCAAGACGAGTAAGTTCCAGAGACTTGTTGTACAACACTGAGCCTACAAAAACAACACTGTACACTTAAAGATTTACTAAGAGGGTAGATCTTAGGTTGTGTTGTTTTCCTCCCACCAGATTCATTCCTTCCCATTTCTCTACCTGTTAGTAAAAAAGCCATGACATCCATCCAGCGGATCAAGTCAAAAGCTTAGGAATGATCCATTCCTCTCTTTTTCCTGTGCTTTAAATGCAGTTGGCTTCTTTAGCAAACAGTATGATATGGTGCCCACCAATCATAACAGAGTCAAGCAGTAGAACTGTTTAAGGGCATCTCTACCACACCAGGCGTTGGTATTTTAGTTCTTGGTTCTAGGGGAAGTCAGTGGGTATTGGGGTCTTGGGGACACCACTTGAGGGCTGTTAGAGGTGACTCTTACCAACTAGTGTAGAAATGTTTAATTATTTCTGTATTGGGAGGGCTCCTTAGCAGCTGAATAGCAGCCCATTTCCAACTTATCACGTCTTGTTGCCTTTTTACCCAACAGGTATCTCCAGTCCAGCTACATCTGTTCACCTCAACGGCTGCTGCTCTAGAATCAGCCACCATCATCTTTTGCCTGAACTTCTGCAATAGACTTCTAGGGTTTCCTTGCTTCCAAACATGCACTGTTATAATTCATCTTCCAAACAACAGCCAGAGTGGTCTTTTAAGAATATAAATTATGTCACATAACTTTGCTTAAAATCAATTCCCTTGTCCGTACAATACCTAATGCAAACTTCTTACCCTGACCTACAAGGGGCCTCATTATTTGGTGTTCTCTGACCTCATGTTCTCCACTCTCTCTCACCCTTACCTATAGATTTCTTTCTATACTGTTTTTTCTTCCCTTACAACCGTGACACTAGCAGTTCTGTCTTGAATACTATTCCCGCTTAGATCTTTGTTCGGCTATCCACTCCTTCAGGGGCCAACCCAAAGTCATACACCACCCTCCTCCATTTGTTATAAGATTTGATTTGTGTGAGACCTTTTAGTTCTTTACTCAAAGTTTTATTACTGTGAACTTGGCACTCTGCTAGGTACCAGGGCTACACAAATGAATCAGACCAACTTGTTGTCAAGGGCCTCAGTTGAGTAAGAAAGCCAGAAAAGTAACTTCAAAGACCTCAGGGTATTTATGGTACAATGCAGAAAAGAGCTGTAATGGAGGTCTTGTGGGAGCACAAAGAAGGACGTAACTATTAATAAACGTGCCTGGGGGAATCAAGGAAGGTTATAGAGAGTAACTGACTTTACCTGAATAATTGCAATGGAGAATCCTTATTTTAGAATGAATGAAATTGAACTGAATTATACCATTCTATTTCAGACCTGGGATTTAGCTGTGTTTGGTAAATATTTAAACATGAGGTAGTCTTGGTTTTTCATACACAGTTTTAATGGGCACTGAATATATTCAGAGTCGATTTCTTTACTTTTTTATTCATAAGGGTTTAAGCACTTTTTGTTTAGCTGCCATTACAACAAAGATTGATGTGACAAGTAACATAAGAGGCAGAGAGAGACCTTTGAGTAGGTGGGACTTGCGCTATTCCAGTTGAAACAAGGTCATAGTCACACAGCTGACCTGTTTTGTTTATTCTTGTTCCTGAAATAAACTTGATCAGATGGATTTCTTCTCCTTAGGATAGGTAGGCACATTCTTAATTGTCCTTTGCATGTCCCTAGAAGGTGGGTGTCTCTTCTCCATCCACCCCCCCCCAGCTTTATTGAAATACATGACACACGACATTGTGTAAGTTTAAGGTCTACAACAGGGGTGTCAAACTGGCGGCCTGAGGTAATTTTTTGTGGCCCACGATGCTCTGAAATAAAATGAAAATAGAAAAAATTGTTATGAAGAAAATAGCGCTTAGGGGAGATCGAGGCAATACTGTACACACAATTCCCTCGTTAAGCCTTAAATTACTGAAGACCAGTGTACATGTGGCCCAGTGCCTTTCCTGGGGGACTGGGGGCATGTATAAATGCCCTGACTCAGTTCCGGTGACGTTTGTAAATATGATGTGGCCCGCGTGAATCTTGCCTGTTGCACCAAATGGCCCGTGTTTTAATTGAGTTTGACACCCCTGGTCTACAATGTGATGATTTGCTACACATATATATGGCGCAGTAATTACCACAATAAGGTTACTTAACATGACCATTGCCGCACATAATTACTGTTTTTTTGTGTGTGGTAAGAACATTTAAGATCTCTCTTAGCAACTTCCAAGCATATAATGCAGTGTAGTTAAGTATAGTCACTATGCTGTACATTACATTCCCAGAATTTATTCATCTTATAACTAGGAGTTTATACCCTTTGATCAACAACATCTTCCAATTTCAACTACGCCCCCTGCCCATGGAAATCACCACTTTACTCTCTGTTTCTAGGAGTCTGGCTTTTTAGATTTCACTATATCATACAGGGTTTGTCTTTGTCTGACTTACTTCACTTAGCATAAGGCCCTCAAGGTCCATCCATTTTGCTATAAATAGGAGGATTTTCTTCTTCTTTTTTTAAGATTGAATAATCTTCCATTGTGTGTCGATTGTGTGCGTGCACAAGCGTGTATATCATTTTCTTTATTCATCTGATGGACACAGGTTGTTTCTATGTCTTGGCTATTGTGAATAATGCAGCAGTGAATGTGAGAGTACTGACATCTCTTCAACACAGTAATTTCCTTTCCTTGGGTGTCTCTTCTTAATTGATCTTTGTAGAGATAGGAAGAATGAGAAAATGATCAAACTCATGTTTTTCACTTCATAGCTACTTAAGTATCGCAACCACAGGGTTTTATTATCAGAACTTGCAATTATAAATTGTGGGGTTATTTGTTGAATATATGTGTCTCTACTATATTGAAACCTCCACAAAGGAGGAAATATTCGTTGTCTGCTGCTGTCTTTCCATACTGAGCACCTGGCATATAGTGGTGCTCAGAATATATTTATTCAACAGCTGCATGGATGAATAATTCTGATAACTTGAATAAAAGCCTTAAAAAAAGACAATGGGAAGATTCATATAAATTGAAGGATTATTGGGGTTGTAAAGATACCTTCTCAGGGTGCATATCAACCAGTTGTTGGGTCATAGAGATTTCTTTTTTTTTTTAGATTTATTTTATTGATTTGACAGAGACAGAGACAGAGGGACAGAGAGAAGGGGGAGGGCTCAGAGCAGTCTCCATAGTTGTACGTCATCATCAGTTTTCGATACCGTTTCAGTCCACACTGGTGGGTGGGGGCCATTCAGGGCAGGAACCGGGCTGGGGGCATCCTGTGTGAGAAGCTCGCCTCGCCAAGAACTGAACTGGGGGCACTCCCCAGTTCAGCATTTGGTCCATACAGGCCAGTACTGGGATTTGTTCCTTGGACTCCGGGGCTGCAAAATGAGCGCTTAACCCACTGAGCCATCCTGGCTTCCCCACAGAGATATTTCAACTGGGTATGAATTCCAGGTCCTTGACCATTCTGATAGTTTCTTCTAAGGGGACAATTTAAATTAGACTGCTGGGGCAGGAGATGCTCAGAATTATAGATAATCGACATACCTTTCATTTGCTCATTTAGCAAGTACCTTCCCTCTTAATAGAAGTGGAGAAATGCTAATCATTTGTATAACAGAATATATTAATATTTATTGAATATAACCAAACAGAATATTCCTTAGGGTAAATTTTAATAAATGAGTAAAGCTGGTATACTTTAGGAATAGGTCATTTAACAAGTAGTTCAAATTTGATGACTAGATTATTGAGCAAATGGGCTTCTTTGTACTCTTCTGGGTAGTATACTTCACTAGTCTTTTGGTGGGGAGGCCTATGAATGTCTTTGCCACTAAAAAAGGGGGACTGATTCAGATGGGTCACTAAGTCTCCTGGCAATTCTGCCCACATGGTTTCCCATCCTGGTGTTATGAGCTGACTTGATGTCTAATCATGCACAAGACTTAGGCTCATCCTGGTAGAAAATGATAGTTGAAAAGTGTTGGGCCTGATGGAAGGGGAGGAGGGGGGAGGGAGAGAGGGAGGGGTTGTGGGTGAGGGCACCAGCATTATGGACACACTCAGTGGTTTGGTGTTTACCTGGAGAGGAGGGAGGAGGGG
>PVKE010037686.1:0-15791 GCA_004027555.1 Craseonycteris thonglongyai
GTAAATAGATAGGTAAGAAAAGCAATTTAATTTAAAACAAAGAAAAGGTACTTACATTTTAAACAGAAGAAAAATTGAAACTCAACGTGGTCACCGAGGATAAATAATATTGATTGATAATAATACTGTTAATACAAAAGAAAAGAAGCTACCGTATGACACTATCAAATATTCAAGCTAACTGACTGTGTTCTTTGATAAGTCGAGTCGTAACTGTTGTGTTCACGCGTTGCGTCCGGTGACAAGTGTAACACATAAGTCAAAATGTATTTTCTGGGTGGGCGGAGATCACAGTGTCAGGCTGTCAGAATTCTAGGAATTTATGACCTTGGCAAATTTCCAGAATGCATTAAACTATTGCTAGAAAGTTTTGTCTTCTACAATTGCTTCAAAGTCCATGGTACACGGAATTCCACCCCAGACATTGCGAGCTATTGACGATCGACCAAAATTGGCCTCGCGAATTCCACCCCAGACATTGCGAGCGATCGACCAAAATTGACCTTGCGATCGACCGGTCGACCGCGATCGACTTGTTGGCCACCCCTGTTCTAAAGTATCAGGCCGACTAAGGTTTCAAGCAGGCTGGCTGCAGACAACATTATCTTCCAGCCCCCAAGAAGGTACTCTCACAGGTGGCCTTTGGATTTCATCTGGGTATAAGCCACCATCTGCTCCATCTCTTGTTTCCTGTGTTGCATAAGGATTACCATACTGCAGAACAGGCTGTGCATCTGGCACTGCAGGAACATGACCGTTTTGCTCTGAACATGTGTTAGGACACTGTGAGATGTGCTGAGGGCTCTGCTGACCTTCCATTGTCCGCTCTGCTTGATGTTCTACACTCCTTTTAAGTTCCTTCTCCTTGAAGACGTTTTCCAAATGTGAAGTTAGGTCATTTATTTCTTTCTCTTTCTCTGCCAACTGAAGTTTGTAATTGTCCTCTACTTCAGCTAGTTCTAGTTTTACATTTTCAGCAATTTTTACTTGTTCTTTCCATTTTAGCTTCATTTTTGCAAGTTCATCAGCATATTTATTGCATTTTGTTTTCTCATCCTATAAGAGCTGTTTACACTTATCATATTTTTCTGTTTTGTCAGAATTTCTTTGGTCATTTCACAGACTTGCCCCTTTGTTACAATGTCAAAATCTGTCTCAGCTGCAGAAGGTAGTAGCTTTACACCTACAGTAGAGGCAGTAGTAGCTGGATCTGTGTTTATTGAGGCATCATTCACTTTCTGCTTATTCCCAATTTTCTTTATGAAGACATTATTGTTATCGGCTGATTGTTCTGAAAGTTGATTTATTTGTTTTTGGAGCCTCTGACATTCCTTGAATTTTTCTTTATAATGATCTGCTGCCATCTGAAGATGAAGTTTTAGATCTTCAACTTCTCTTCTCAGATCGTGTTCCAGTGTATCAGTCTTTTCCTGGTCTTTTTTTACAGGATTTAGTTTAAGTTCTGCCACTGCATCAGCTAGCTGCTTTTTAACTTTGTCATTTTCCAAGCGTGCCGAATATAGGTCTGCAATGGTTTTATCTTGTACATTTACAACATCACTAAGTCCTTTAGTCAGAAAGACAACTTCTTGCTGAGTTGCCTGAATCTGTTCTGCTTTATGAAGTTGCTCCTTTAATAAAAATGTGTCTTCCTTACTTGAGGCTGTAAGCAAGGTAGCCCTTTGCAGACTGTCCTTCTCAGCCAAACAGAACTGCAGTCTGCCAATCTCTTCTTTGAAATGAGTAATCGTGTTTTCTTTGTTCCCATCTAAATGCTTTAAAGTTTGAACCTCTGACATAAGCTTGGTGTTCACTATTTCTCTGTTCTTCAAATGTACCTTACAAAGTTCCTTCTCATCTTTTTCTGTCTTCAACTGATGTTCAAATTGTTCTATTTCATATTGCGCCTTCCTGAGTTTGTCCTTTAAACTGTCCAATTCCGTTTCTTTTTCAATTGCTTTATTTGTCACTGACACAATATCTCCCTCAAGCCTGAGCACTTTGGATGTAGCATAATTGTATTTTCTCTTAAATTCTTCATTTTTCATTTTTAAACTTTTTGATCCTTCAATAAGACCCTTTTGCTCAGCTTGCAGTTGGTCACATCTTTCTTTCTCTTGGTTAAGTTCTCTTTCCATTCTTTTAACTTGTTCTTGAAGTTGTGTTGTCTCTTTTTCCAGGATGGCAATTAGCTTTAACAGTTCTTCTTTTTCTTTCATGGTTTTCTCAATTTTCAACTCAAGAAGGCCAGCTTTTGTGGTCACCACCAACATGTCAGTTTCCTTCATCTTCCATAGTAAGCAACTCTTCCACTGGAGAAGAAGCTCAAAACTGGAAAGGTGTACTTGCTCCACGAATTTCACCCTTATGGGTAACATAACAGAACTGGTAAAATTCTCCATCATCATTTGGAAGGTAATATCCTTGAAATGCTAATACACAATTGACTGTTGATCCTTCTACATAATGTTCAGGCATAGGAGACCATAAAAATGTGTAATAATCATGAGCAGTACTCCATCCAACCTTAAATATACCAACCCAATCCTTTGGATGTGGATGGATGTATGGAGTTAAGGTGTAATGACACTTCAGGTGTGCATTAGGAAGGTAACTCTTGGCCACATTTTGAAAGATGATATAGGCAAAGTTGGAAGTCTGTGGGACTTCTTGAAAGAATGTCATTGTGAATCCAGTGACGGGGGCTCGCAAGCAGAGGTTGAGCCTTACAGAGGCTTCCAAGCCGGAGCCGCTATCATCTACCCAGCCGCTTCCACCACCACTGCCTCTTTCTCAAATCATTGATTCTTGATGGGGGAAACCAGAGCTAGTAATTCAAACCTGTACAGTTAGTCTTTAGATTGAGCCCTTTGAAAAATAAGCCTATTTCTGAAGGCACAGAAATTTTAAGTCCCTTTTAGGTTCAAATACATTTTGAGTTTTGAAAATCCAAAGCCTGTCTTCTTCAAATTTTTCACATTCTGTATCCCCTATTCCACAATTTAGTTATTATTAAAAATAATTTATCTGGTCTATTGGTGTAACTGGCAATGTAGGTACGCGTTACCAGTACCTCATTATAATTATACTCTAGAGCCTTGTTGTTCCAAGTGTGGTCCATGGACCAGCAGCAGCAGCGTGTGAGGTAAAAACTTCCAGTCTCACATCAGCTACATTGACTCAGTACCTGCATTTTTACACCCACCCCACGTATTGTGATTTGGTTGCACTTTAAAGTTGAGACACACTAATATAAAGAATTCATTTTCTTGGAGATGAGGGATTAGGCCTGCGATTGGCACTCCTCTTTAGGACATGCAACTAATTTATCATTGGAACCCGCGATAGCTTCTTCTTGTCTTATAGGTTGATGCTTTACCAGGTAAGATAGTTCTGCTACACTGACCACAGAAGAGGGCCTGGGACTATCTGAGGAATCCAGTATGGATGGAGAGGGTAAATGGGGAGGAGCTGTCTAGGAAGCTGGCAGGAAACCAGGTGAGCTCAGTCACAGAAGTTTCAAGCTAAGACCTTTCAAGGACATAATATTTGTCAGGCTCTCTTATCATGCTGAGCACTCCATAAACATTAGTCATTGTTCCTGTTGCGATTACTATTAGCAGTAATTAAAAAATGAAGAATGGACGTTGCCTTGAATGAGCTGGGAAAACTCAAGAAGCATCATCACAGAGGTTTTCCACAAAAGAGTCATCTTCCCAGACCCTTGGAACAAGTGTCTGTGGTCTCCCTAGGGGGTCGAATGAAAAAGGGCTGATTTGCAGAATGAACTCAGGAAAAAATGAGGTCAGAGGAGATGGTGTGTCTACTGTTCACATTTCCTTCTGAGGGCAGGATGAGGTGGTGTGAAGAGCAAGGATAATAACACGCCTAAGGAAACTTCGGACACGTTTTCCTCCACTTTGTTTTCTGGATCTTGACCATAGTATTTATGCTTTTATTTTATTTATTTTTTAAACATAAGCAGATGGTTTGAATACTGTTTTCAAAATCCCCTGCCTTAAAGGAGTGAGTGAGAGATCTAGTCCTACAAACCTGGTGAAGCCAGTGCCTCCAAAATCCTCCTAGGGAACTTTGCTTTGGTTTTGCAACGTGTGTTCTGTTCTCTAATCTGGCTAAGGGGTAAGGAAAGAACAATGCAAGGACATTGTAGAAAGTGTATTGGTTAGGACAAACTGACTCTAATAATCTGTTTCATATCTGAAATCTGTTAATAGAGTTATTACCATCAACATTTAATTAGTAGCCAGAAATCCTGGATAAGTGGACGAATCACTACAGATTTGGTATTTGAGCATGTTACGTTTCAGACTGTTTTTTGGTGCCATCTCTTTAGGGTTGGTTAAAATGCACGGATTTCACTTATGACGTTATCCTCAGTATCCTGTGCAGAGACCTTCAGGGAGTTTAGAGACACCTTGTGGCTGATAAGGTGAAGTGCCCTTGCTTTGTCAGAATAAAGATTTTCATTGTCTAAAATTTGGTTTATTTTCATGGTTGAGAATTTTATTCTTTCTTCCAATTCTTTCTGTAGGACTACTTATTCATAAAATAGACTTTGATTCTTTTTTATTATTTTTATAGTCTCCAGCTTTTCTTTCCTAAAGAAACCATTAACCAGGTGATCAGCACCAGCTGCTGAACTAAATCTAACCAAGGCTAGGACTAGGGTGAGACCAGCTCATATTTAAGGAGGTCCCCAAATTCTTAATGAATATAGATAATATTTTAATGCACTGTTAAGAAGTCAAAATTTATGTGAAAAAATCATGGTAAACAAAATTATCAAAATTGTGAACACAAGAGCATTATTACTGATTTTCCCTTTTATCCGAGACTCCAATATGGTTCTGAAAGGCACCTGCTGGCCGACTGCTTGGCCCGGCTTGGTCATGGCATGAATGCATGTCCACCCCTCCTCACCGTGGCTTTCCTGGTCTCCTCTTATTTGGATCAAGTGTAAGGAGCCTAGGTCAAGGGTAGTGATAGGTGCGAAGAAATAGAGAATAGAACATTTAAAAGTGGCCTTGAGGAAAAAAGAAGTGAGAATGAAGTCTTCTGGTTTTCCTGCTTTACCTTTCAGGTCCCTTCTTCCTGTGTCTTTCCCCCCACCTCCCTACTCATCCTCATGAGCTGCTGCTCCCTGCTGGCTGGGCCTGAGTGGGTGAGACTCAGACACAAGAGCAGGCGGGGATGGGAGCTGGAGGAGGGCTCTGCTCTGTGAGAAGGCCCCTCTCCCTCCTTTCCGGTTTTAACACTCCCTTGAGTTCCTGCTGACCAGGACCAGGGGAGCGGGAGGGGTAGGTGAGGATCTGGGGCCACAGGGATACACCGCTTCTCAAGAGCGCACCTCTGTGGAGGATGCTGGTAGCTGCTATGTCCCAAAAGAGGCCGTAAAGGGCATGAGTTTGGTCTGTGTGGTGCTGTGTGTGCACCTCACCATTCCTTGTGTGCTACTGTTAACAGAAGAGGGTGCTCCGCTTGCCTCCTCCCTAAGTCTACGGGGCTTGTCTTTAACCCAACCAACTGTTGCATTGTTATCAGAGAGATGGCAAGAAACTACGGTGTGATTGTAACCACACAAGCTGCTCTGAAAAGAGGAAGTAAAGACAGTGGTGTGAGAACGCACTGGGGAAAGACACTACCAGAAAGTCAAGAACAAAGGAAAATCTCAGAAAAGTGGCAAGAAGGAAGTGACCTGGGAAGGAGACTAGAGGGTTTCATGGATGGAAGCTCCTCAGCACATGATGAATAAAAAACCCAGAAACCAGAGGAAGCCAGGAGGTGCTAACCCTATACAACTATGTAAAATGTTACGGCTTTCAAATATATTCCCTGAGGGCATTTCAGGGAGAATAGTATGTGCCCTCTGACAAAGCACAGACACCAGAGCCTGCTACGGTCCCCAGAGCATTCACCTGTAGACATTGGATCCCTGTATCATGTATCAGATGTTCTCCTGACCCAGAAAACCCATATCCCTTATCACCTGCTGTGTCTGTTCATGAACTTAGCTCTTCTGTTGGCAACTAACTAGTATCAAGAGAGGTTCTGCTGAGTACTGGTGCCTGTGCAGTTCAGCAGGGGAATCATATAACACTTGCTGAGGGCCTGCTAGATGCCAAGTAAGTGCTTGGTACTTTATGTCTTCTGGTAATCCTCACAATATCCTTTCAACTAAAGACTATAATTATCATTATTTATAAATGAGAAAATTGCTACTTGAAGAAATTATGTGATTGCTCAAGCTCACATAACTAGTGAGTGGTGATTTGGGGACTTGAATCTGAGTCACAGGGCTCCTCTTGTGTCTTTATGTTCTTTTTGTTGCATTAGGTTAGCAGAGACATGGGGAGGACACCTCCATGCCCTCCTGCAGGTGTGGTCCACATTGATAATTGATTTTTTAAAAAAGATTTATTTTATTGTTTTTGACAGAGAGAAACAGAGAGAAGGGGGAGAGCCCAGAGCAGTCTCCAGAGTTGTGAGTCATCAGTTTTCAACATGGTTTCGTTCCACACAGGCGGGCGGGGTCGTGCAGGGCAGGAACTGGGCTGGGGGCCTCCTGCATGGGAGGCACACCCCCAAGAGGCAGGGGCCAAACCAGTGGGTGAGAATTGAACTGGAGGGGCCTCCCGCATGGGAAGCACACCATAGTTCAGCATATGGGTCCGCACGGGCTGGGGCCAGAATTTGATCCTTGGTCCCCAGGGCTGCAAAGCAAGCGCTTAACCCACTGAGCCATCCCGGCTTCCCTGCTAATTGATTTTGATGATTGTTTTTCTTGAGCTAGGATTGTGAATAAGGCACAGGCTATATAGAGAGAAGTAGAAATTATGATCCATGTTCTCAAGGAATTTTATTTTGACGTAGGTTAAAATATAGTATAGCAGTAGACTAGCAATGTAAGACTATAACACCCCAGCCATGAGTGCTAAAAAGTTTCTGGGGGGAAGCCAGGATGGCTTAGCAGGTTGAGCACTTGCTTTACAGCCCCAGGGTCTGAAGATCGAATCCTGGCTCCAGCCCATGTAAGCCCATATGCTGAACTGTGGTGTGCTCCCAGTTTGGTTCTTAGAGGGACAAGCTTCCCATGTGGAAGGCCCCTGGTTCGGCTCCCACCCTGGCTCCCACTCCGGGCGTGCCTCCCATGTAGAAGGCCCCCAGCTCGCAGGAGCATGCATTTGATGTGGGAGGCCCCTGGCCTGGTTTCTGCCCTGTGCAGACACGCACCACCTCTGGAGGGAAACTATATTGAAAAACTGATGACATACAGTGGAGACTGCTCTGGGCCCTCCACCTGCTCTTTGTCTGTCTGTCAAAAACAATAAAAATAAATCTTAAAAAAATGATTCTGATAAGCGTATGAATCATAAGACATATATCTACCTTCCTTTGCCTGAAAGCTGACCTTTTTATCTTTAAATTCCTTAGATTTCTCTTTTCGATTTCAGACATCATTTATTAAATCAGTCAATACCTTCTCTGTATCTGAGAGTATAGCATGGAGCAAGGCCAAGGCCCTATTCTCATGGAACTTCATTTCTAGTTGGGAGGTTAGACAATACGCAAACAGATGCATGCATGTGTACACATGGCAGCTGATCATAAGTGTGATGAGAAAGTGAAGGACGGGGGATGGACAGAGGGTGTGGAGTGTTGCTTTGTGGACGGTCATCAGGAAGGGCTTTCTGGGAAGGTGACATTTGAGCTGAACCAAGAAGGAAGGGGGACAGGGAGCTGACAGAATATGGCCAAGGGCACCCCAAGTGGAAGGCACAGAAAGAGAAAAGACCCTGACTGTGAGTGGTAGAGTTTGCTTGTGGAATAGCAAAGAGGCCAGTGTGGCTGGAGTGTGGTATGCAAGAGGAGAGGGTTAGAGATGCAAAGTAGAGGCCTGTCGTTGTGGGTAAGGGTTTGGGCATTTACTCTGAGCAAAATGAGAATCCACTGGAGAAGGCTGAACAGAGTGGTGACATGCTCAGACTTGTGCTTCAAAATGACCATGGGGTCCCTCTCTGGAGACTGGAATGTGGGGCCATGTCTGCTGTCATGAGGCAAGCCCAGCAGTGCTGATGGCAGTAGGTGATGGCTTGGACCAGGATGATGGTGGCGAAGGGGAGAGCGGTGGCTGGATTTCAGGTATGGTGTAAGGGTGGAGCAGCCAGGATTTGTTGATAGATCGGACAGAGGCTAAACTGTGTCCTCCGGTATCCATAAATTGTTGATATAACCCTTGAGATCTCAGAGTATGGTTGTGTTTGGAGACAGGGTCATTAGAGCAGTAATTAAAATGAAGTGAGGTCTTTAGAGTGGATATTAATCCAGTGTGACTGGTGTCCTTATAAGAAAAGGAAATTAGAGAGAGACGTCATCAAGATGACGACCTGAGAGGAGCTCTTGGAACCTCTCCTGGAAAGACAACAATTTAAACAACGAAAATCCAACCAGAGAATCCCTAAGTAACAGCCTCAGCTGAGGGACCCAAGAAAATATCTAAAGCCTGAGAAAGGAAGGCGAGGGAGAGAGAAGGAAAGGGAGCCATGCAGGGACCTGCCGCGGAGCATGACCCGGAGACCCACCCAGTGACGACCCAGAGGCTGAGCCGAGTCCAGCAGAGGAGAGATTGAGGGAGGTGGGAGCTGGGGACGCGGGTCCAGGAGCAGAAGGACCCTGGGTGGTTGGAGGCCTGGAATGGACAGAGGCAGAGGTATAGACACCAGAGCATGGGGTGTACGGAGAAAGTGGGTGTGGCTGGTAGGGGTGCGGGGGGCGCACCTGGGGCGCGGGGCAGGAGGCCAGAGAGCAGGGCAGGAGGCTGGGGCATGGGGCGGGAGGCCAGAGCGAGGCACCAGCAGCAGCCAGAGATCCATGTGGGTGACCAGAGTGAGGATCCGGCTACCAGCACTGGAGTGGGGTGGCTAGCGGTGGGGGCCTGCGGAGTGTGAAGCTGGCAACCAGAGCCGGAGGCGGGTGTTCCAGTGGCTGGAGCGCTGACACTGGAGTGTGCTGGTGGCTGAGGTGCAGAGTGGCCCTCAGTGACATGGGGCCCCAACAGGAGCTCTGTGTGGCCTTGGATGCTTTCCCTTGGTCTCTCCCAGGACTCGCCCCACTGGCCTCACCCAGAGGTGCATTCAGCGAGCTGCTGCTGGGAAGCCACCATTACCCTGTGATGCAGTCATTCTGTGCCTTTCCCAACAAGCCCCACTCTCACCTTTCCCTCTGAAGCCAGCAGAGGGATCAAGGAAAACTGAAGCACAGGTGTGGCAACTTCTAACAGCAGTGGGGTCTCAGAGGCATAGAATACCATCACCCACCATGACTTCCCAAAGAGGAGGTGTACAGAGACCTGGGCTACCAAGTCAAAGAGAAGCCCACCTTCTAGGAAGTCTCCCACTGTGAGAAAATGAAACAAAGAAAATATTGTAAGACATTGCACCAACACCAGCTAGGAAGTAAAGAAAAGATTTCTTCATATCTACCAGGGGAAGAGTCCTCATGTTCAGGAAAAAAAGTGCTCCAACAGTGATGAATACTCTTGTGAAAAAAGGTGCTCAGAAAGAAAGAGAAAAATATTCAGAAAAAGAACTTGAAGATATGGAAGCACATGAGCTAAATGACAGAGAATTCAAGACTGCAATTCTGAAAACACTGAAAAAGCTCAAAGAAAACTGGCAGAGTACACAGAGGGAGCTAAGTTATCTCAGAAAGAAAATTGAATCTATAAAAAGTAAGCATATAGAAATTCTGGAGATAAACAACACAATAAAAGAGATGAAAAATTAAATAGTGAGCACAGAAAGCACAACTTAACCAGATGGAAGAAAGAATTAGTAAAATTGAAGACAGAAATTTGGAAAAGTCACAAAAGGAAGAAGAGAGACACCTAAAAGCTAAAAGAAGTGAAAAATATCTATAAAAACTATCTGACTCCATTAGAAAAAATAATATAAGAATAATAGATATTCTGGAGGGAGCAGAGGATGAGATGGGCACAGAGAATTTGTTCAGACAAATAGTAGATGAGAACTTCCCAAATCTATGGCAAGAACTGGAACCTCAAATTCAAGAAAGAAATAGGACTCCTAGTTACTTGAATCCATCAGACCCGCTCCAAGACACATTGTACTGAAGATACCAAAGGTCAAAGACAAAAAAAGAATCCTCAAGGCAGCCAGAACACAGAATACCATAACCTATAAAGTCCATCAGACTCTCATCAGATTTCTCAACAGAGACTCTACAAGCCAGAAGGGAATGAAAAAATGTATTCAAAATATTAAAGGACAAAAATTACCAGCCAAGAATCCTGTACCCAGCAATGTAATCCTTTAGACATGAAGGAGGAATAAAGATCTTTAGGAGGAATAAAGACCTTTTTAGACATACAGAAACTGAAAGAATTCTCCAGCACAAGGCCAGCATTTCAAGGATTACCAAAGGTGGCAACTGCACCTGAAATGAAAAGTAAAAGTAAATAGGGATAAACTGAAACAACAAAAACATAAAAGGCGAGGAAATAAAGGCTTAAATTTCCAAAGAGAATGGAGGTAAGAAACATTCTTAAAAAAAGGAACCACTGCATATATGAAACTTTCTTTTATACAAAGTTCATGGTAACCACTTAGAAAGAACTTAGAACTGGGACACATAACAATAAAAGAAGAAAAAACAGAAAAAAAACAAAAAAACAAAACAAAAAAGTCATAAACACCATCAAACTAAAGTAACCAATGGGAAGAAAAAAGCAAAGAAACAATTATAAAAAAGAACTACCAGAAAACAAAAGATAAAATGGCTATAGGAAATCCTCATATATCAACCATCACTCTAAATGTAAATGGACTGAACTCACCAATAAAGACACAGAGTAGCAAACTAGATTAAAGAACAAAAACCAACCTTATGTTGCCTACAAGAGAAACACTTCAGCCTCAAGGACAAACATAGACTCAAAGTAAAAGGGTGGAAAAAAATACTCCAAGCAAATTGCACCCACAGAAAATCAGGTGTAGCCATACTTATGTCTGACAAATGGACTTCAGGATCAAAAAGATAATAAGAGACAAAGATGGACATTTCATAATGATAAAGGGGACAATACAACACGAAGATATTACACTTATTAATATATATCTACCCAACCAAGAACCACCAATATTTACTAAGCAACTACTAACAGATCTAAAAGGAGAAACTGACAAAAACTCTCCATTGACGGCCATGAACAGATCATCCAAACAGAAAATAAATAATGAAATATCAGCTTTAAATGATACATTACAGCAATTGGACATAATTGACATTTACAGAACACTTCATCCTACAACACATAACTATACATTCTTTTCTGGTACACATGGAACATTCTCAAAGTTAGACCACATGCTGGGACACAAAGCTAGCCTCTGCAAATTTAAGAAGATTGAAATCATACTAAGTGTACACTCTGATCACAAAGCTTTGAAATTGGAGATCAACTACAGAAAGAAAGCAGGAAAAACCACATGTACAGGGAGATTAAACAGCATGTTATTAAAAAATGACTGGATCACAGAAGAAATAAAAGAAGAGATTAAAAAATACATAGAAACAAATGACAGTAAAAACACAACATACCAAAATTACTGGGATGCAGCAAAAGCAGTAATAAGAGGGAAATTTAGATCACTACAGGCCTTTCTCAAGAAACAAGAAAAATCACAAGTAAACCACCTAATATCACATCTTCAAGAACTAGAAAAAGAAGAACAAAAAACACCCAAAGCCAGCAGAAGGAAGGAAATCATAAAAATTAAAGCAGAACTAAAGAAATAGAGAATTAAAAAAACAGTAGAAAAAATAACTGCAACAAAGAGCTGGTTCTTTGAAAAATTTGACAAACCCCTGGTTAAGCTCACCAAGGGAAAAAGAAAAAATACACAAATAATCCAAATTAGAAATAAAAGAGGGGAAATTGCAACTGATACCATAGCAATACAAAGGATCATACAAAAATACTACGAAGGACTAAATGCCACCAAAATTTGCAACCTAGAAGAAATGGACAAGTGTTTAGAAACATATAGTGTACCTAGACTGAACCAAGAAGAACTAGATAACCTAAACAGACAAATTAACAGTAAAGAAATTGAAACAATCATCCAAAATCTCCCCAAAAGCAAGAGTCCAGGACCAGAGGGCCTCACTAATGAGTTTTACTAAACATTTAAAGAGGAACTAACACCTATCCTCCTCAAACTTTTCCAGAAAATTGAAGAAGAGGCAATACTTCCCAACTCATTCTATGAGGCCAACATTACCCGAATACCAAAGCCTGGCAAGTACATCACAAAACAAAGAAAACTATAGACCAAGATCTGTGATGAACACCAATGCAAAGATCCTAAACAAAATACTGGCAAATAGGATACAACAATGCGTTAAAAAGATTATACATCACGATCAAGTGGGATTCATCCCAGGAGCACAAGGATGGTTCAACACACACAATTCGATCAGTGTGATACACCACATATACAAAATTAACGATCAAAACCATATGATTATATCAATTGATGCATAAAAAGCATTTGACAAGATACAACATCCATTTATGATGAAAACACAATAATATTGGTATAGAAGAAAAGTACCTCAACATAATAAAGGCCATATGTGACAAAACCTCAGTGACTGCCATACTGAATGGGGAAAAACTGAAATCTTTTCTTCTAAAATCAGGAACGGGCTAGGGATGTCCCCTGTCACCATTGCTATTCAACATAGTGCTGGAAGTTCTAGCAGGAAAAAGAAATGAAAGGCATCCAAATTGGAAATGAAGAAGGTAAACTGTCACTTTTTGCAGATGACATGATTCTTTACATAGAAAACCCTGAAGACCACCAGAAAATTATTAGAAATAATAGATGAATACAGTAAAGTTGCAGGATACAACATCAATGTACAAAAATATGCAGCATTTTTCAATACAAACAACAAAACTTCAGATAAAGACATGAGAAAAATGATACCTTTTAAGATCAAAACAAAAAGCAAAAAATATTTAGGAATAAACTTAAAAAAGAACGTGAAAGACTTATACATAGTAAACTATAAGACACTATTTAAAGAAATTGATGAAGATACAAAAAAGAAATGGAAAGATACTCCATGTTCCTGGATCAGAAGAATCAACATAATTTAAATGACCATGTTATCCAAAGCAATATACAGATTTAATGCAATTCCCATCAAAATCCCACAGACTTTCTTTCAAGAAATAGATAAAAAAAATTATCAGATTCATATGGAACCACAAAAGACCCCAAATTGCCAAAGCAATCTTCTGAAAAAAGAATAAGGCTGGAGGCATCACACTCCCTCACTTCAGTCTATACTACAAAGTGTCAAATAATCAAAACAGCTAGTATTGGCAGAAAAACAGACATACAGAGCAATGGAATAGAATCGAAAACCTAGAATAAATCCACAAATATATGGGCAGATAATTTTTAAAAAATATTTATTTTTATTGTTTTTGACAGAGAGAGATACAGAGATAGAGAGAAGGGGGGGGGGCAGAACAGTCTCCATAGTTGCACATCATCGGTTTTTCCACATAGTTTCATTCCACAGGTGGGCGCGGGGCTGCACAGGGCAGGAACTGGTCTGGGGTCTCACTCCAGCAAGAACTGAACTGGGGGCACTCCCCAGTTCAGCATGTGGGTCTGCACAGGCCGGGGCTGGGATTCGATCCTCGGTCCCTGGGGCTGCAAAATGAGCACTTAACTCACTGAGACATCCCGGCTTCCCCTGGACAGATAATTTTTGGCAAAGGAGTAAAAAATGTACACTGGAGAAAAGAAAGCTTCTTCAGTAAATAGTGTTGGGCAAACTGGAAAACCATATGCAAAAAAATGAATCTGGACTGTGAACTGTCACTGTATACCAAAGTTAATTCAAAGTGGATTAAAGACCTCCACATAGGACCTGAAACAATAAAGTGCATATGAGAAAGCATCAGTACTAAACTTATAGATCTTGAGCTCAGAGAGCACTTTGTGAACTTGACCCCAAAGGCAAGGGAAGTAAAAGCAAAAATAAATGAATGGGACTGTATCAAACTAAAAAGCTTCTGCACAACAAAGGAAACAGTCAACAAAGTAAAAAGGAAACCAACCGAATGGGAGAAAATATTTGCAAACAATGCCTCTGATAAGGGGCTAATATCAAAAATATATAAAGAACCCATACAGTTCAACAAAAAATAACACAAATGATCCAATTAAAAAATGGGCAGAATGGGAAAGCCGGGATGGCTCAGTGGGTTAAGCGCTCGGTTTGAAGCCCCGAGGACCGAGGATTGAATCCCGGCTCCGGCCCAGGCGGACCCACATGCTGAACTGGGGTGTGCTTCCTGAATGCTGTGAGGCCCCCAGTTAAGTTAAAAAAAAAAAATTGGGCAGAAGACCTAAACAGACACTCTCCCCTGAAGACATACAGCCAATAGATACAGGAAAAAATGCTCCACATCACTAGCAATTAGGGAAACACAAATTAAAACCACAATGAGATACTACCTCACACCTGTTAGAATGGCTATAATCAACAAGACAAGGAACAACATGTGCTGGAGAGGCTGAGGACAAAAAGGAACCCTCATACACTGCTGGTGGGAATGTAAACTATGGAAGGCAGTATGGAGATTCCTCAAAAAACTAGAAATAGAATTGCCATATGACCCCATAATCCAGGGGTTCCCAACCTTTTTATACCCTAGGGCGCATTCTAAAATATCGGTAGGGTGGTGGGCACCAGCTATTTCTAAGGATATTTATTATTGAACAAGAATAAAAAATAACCAACAAAAATAATTTTAAAATAATAAATTTATTGTACAAATTATATACACACAAAGAAACATATATACAAAACGTAATACAAAGTAAATAAAAAACACACGTATAATAAAATCATTTAAAAAAACAAAAGAAAACATAAAAAAAACCAATCTGTCAGTGTGATCTTTGGCATTGCATTTCATTGGTCAGTGCCTCGTAATTAGGAGAGTACGACGACAACCCTGTTAGCAAACAATTATTAAGATGCTCATCGGTAAGTCGAGATCTATATCGTGATTTTATTAAATTCATGTTTGAAAACAAAGATTCGCATGAATACGTTGACCTGAAAAACGATTTGATTTTATATGCCGCTTTTTTTAAAAACAGGAATCTTTCTTTGTCGACTATGTTCCATAAGTCCTCTGATATTAAGGATTTTAGCAAAATATCATTCTTAAGGTTCAAAATTTCTAACTCTAGTTCTTCTGCTTTCCCCTGAACAAGGTCTGCAATACATGCGGCTAGTTCTATTACATTTCTTTGGCAAGTACCGGTAAAAGGATTGATACAGAAGGAGACAATTGGCTGGATATTTGTAAACTGCAGAAATCTCTCTTCAAACTGTTTTTGAAGCACTTGCAGGGTCTCAATAAATAATGACACGTTTAATTCATTGTTACCTAGCATTCTCCTCATATATGGGAAGTGCACGAGAGACTTGATATGCAAATGTGATATCAACAAAGTCCATTTCGCTTTAAATGCGTTTACAGAGCTTATCATTTCAGCTATATTTTTGTCTTTTCCCTGCAACTCCAAATTGAAAGAATCTAATTTTTCCATGGTGTCAGCAAGAAAACCCAAATCCACCAGCCAGCAAGAGTCTGTTAGTTCATCATAATTTTCATTTTTATCATGTATAAATGTTTTTATTTCTTCAATTAAGTT
>PVKE010037687.1:0-15791 GCA_004027555.1 Craseonycteris thonglongyai
TGGAGGAGAGAGCCCACACTGAGCTGCCTTCATCAAGATTTTGCCTCGAACTAGGCTTTGATGGATGGGAGGTTGCAACAGGGAGGTCTGGCTGAGGGGAATCTCAGGAGGAAGAAACCCCATGAGCTCCCTCCCCCTTCTCTCTGTCTCTCTCTGTCTCTGTTTCTCTCTGTCAAAAATCAATAAAATAAATCTTTAATTAAAAAAAAAAAAAAAGAAACCCCATGAACAAAGAAGGGGTCACAGAGGCAACAAATGTTTCAGAGAGACTGGATTAACTGATCTTTAAGGATTCTTCCAACCTTGAGGTTCTATGAGCAATCCAGTTTGCCAAAGCACAGAAGCCGGAAGAAGACTAGAGGGAAGGGTGCCTGGGAAAAGGAGGCTGGAGCCTTGAATGTCTAGATGAGTTGAAAGCTGATTCCCCAGGCCCAGGGGAGCAGAAGAGCCAAATGTGCTTGTAGGAGCACTGACGTGGCACAGACGTGAGAGTACACTAGGGGCAGATCAAGCACCCAGATAGCATTCCTGCACAGAATCACCATGGGACTGTTCATGCTGCCAGGGGAGCCATAGATGAGCAAGGAGGCTGACCTGGTCATGGAGCTGCTGGAGCTGCTGGAGCTGCTGGAGCTGCTGGAGCCGCTGGAGCCACTGGAGCCGCTGGAGCCGCTGGAGCCGCAATTGATATCCTCTGCTTTGGGCAGAACAAAGCCCGCCAGGTTCAGAAGGTCACGGATCATCTGGCCTTTGATGCTGATGTCCAACGGAGAGTTGGAATGGAGGCTTTGTGGAAAGGATGCAAAGAATGGTAAAAACACGCCTCAAAACTGTTTCCAGCCATATGTGCAAGTCAGCGTTAGCTCCATTTACTCCCTGGATTCTCTAGGATGAGAGCACTCTGACATTCAAACGCATGAGCACCACCATAGGAGTCTTCTTGCCCCACTGGTAAATAACCTTACTGAGGGTGGTTCATGCCTATGACCTTTGTTTGCTAAGGGAAAGCAAGCAGTGGAATCAATTTTATAAGAATGACTTTTAATAACTTCTCTCCATCCTCAAAGTACCCTAAGATAATGGCAGAGAATGAGTACCGGTAAATGAGCAAACACACAGATGATGAAGGGAAAACTCAAATTCTAGTGAAGGAAAGGTCTGCCAAAGTTAGCAAGACTAGAGCGGAAACAGGATCATGAGGATACAGGAAGTGTTCTGCTGTGAGTGCCCTGAGAACACCCCTTACCTCGGGGAAATGTTAACTTCCAAGACCCAAGGCTTGAGGTTCTCATCCAGCATGATGTCAAAACCAAAGAGCTCATGGCAGCTGTAGGGTCGTCGTACATACATCTTCAGCAGGCTGGTCACATATGGTTCTGACCTGGTCATAGGGAGGAGGAAGTATTTAGCCCAGCTCTTCCCAGAAAGCTTTACGCAGTGCTGCCCTGTCCATGGTATGGCCCCGAGACGGGAGAGCAGAAGCAACCCAGAAAAAACAGCTCTTGGGAGAGGCCTCTGATCTGGGGCCAGCTTCTGGGGATGAATTTCAGTAGAAGAGCAGAATTTAACTCAGTCCCTGTCCTCAGAAACTGAAACATAGCATGGTTGAAGTTGAGAGCAGCCCATGAGAAGAGGGGGCTCAGTGGCAGGCCCCCCAGGGTGGCAGTGTGACTCACGAGATGATGGTTTTGACAACAACATCCTTTATCTTCTCCCAGATGGCATCACTGTTGACTCCCTTCTGGCTCAGGTAGTTCCATAAAGCCTTCAGGGCCCTGCAAGGACGGGGAGGGGGTGGGAGAATTGAGTGATGAAGACAAATAAAAGGAATAAGAAGCCCAAAGGCATTTTATTCATATCTCTGCTTTTGATAATCAGAAATAAGAGAAAAGCTTGAATGCAAACAGGCCAATTCTGAATTGCCAAGTGTTTGTATCTTTGGGTCTCATATTAATTAATCCTCCACTCACCATTTCTTTGAACCCCCCAAAACCCCAGAACCCTGTGCCCCTCAAGGTCTCCACTTGACAGGGACATTGCCTAGGTACCATTTGTGGCCTTGGCAGGCCGTTTCATCTGCATTGGCCTGGTACTCAGCATTCTTTTTGTTGACACTGTAGTTGGTCAGGTGCATGAACTTGTTGCCAAGGCTCTTCATGGAAGGGGAATACCTGGAAGAGAGGGGAAAGGCAGAGGATAAGATGGTGAGCTAACAGACAATGGTCCAAACATTTTCCCAAATTCTGAGGTGGTAAAGGACAAGGGACAGATCTTTTCAGATGCACAAGAGCCTCAGGAGTATGTCTGTTGGTAAGGTTTCTAGGACACCACAGATAAACTCATCTCACCTCCGTCCTGCAGGAAGACACTCCAGATCCAGTGAAGTAGAGAACCTCCTTAGTTCCCATTCCTCATGTGATATTGTGGTTTACAGCAATATATCATCAGTCTCTACCCCAGTTCCTGACTGAGCTCCTAAGACCTTTGTAAATTCTTATGTGATAAGAGCACTAGGATCATCTTTTGTTCTGATATTTGAATTCTGGTCCCAGGACCTTACATAGGGTTCCTGAAACCCTTGTGATTTCCTGGGTGATAGGAGTGTCTTTTGTCCTAATGAGATTTTAGGAGGGTTCCTGGATGAGAGCTGGTCACCACGATTAGAAGCTGGAATATTCAGCCCAGACCCCCATTCTCTTGAGAAGGCAGATGGCCTAGAAATGGAGTTAATGATTGATCATGCCTGTGATGAAGCCTCCATAAAAATCCCCAAAGTATGGAATTCACAGAGCTTCTGGGTAGGTGAATGTGTGGAGGTACTGGGAGAGGAGCATGCACAGAGAAGGAATGGAAGCTCCACACCCTTTCCCACATACCTTGCACTATGCATTTCTTCCATCTGGATATTCACCTGTATCCTTTATTATATCCTTTTATCTAAACTAGTAAACTTAAGTAAACTGTTTTCCTGAGTTTTGTGAGCTGCTCTACCAAATTAATTGAACCTGAGGTGCTCATGGGAACCTCTGATATAAAGCTGATGGGGCAGAAGCACCTGAGGCAACTGGCTTCTGAGGTGGGGATTGGGGGGAGGGGGTTGAGGAGGCTTGTGAGACAGAGACCTTAACCTGTGGGATCTGATGCTATCTCCAGGTAGATGGTGTCAAAATTGAGCTAAATTGTAGGACTCCCAGCTGGTACTGCAGAGAATTACTGGTGTGGGGGAAAATATCCACATACTTGGTGACCAGAAGTGTCAGAAGTGAAGTACTGTGTGTGAAAGTAAAGGAGATACACAGGAGGAGAGGAAGACTAGGTTTTCCAAAATACATACCACCTTCTCCTTTGCTAATAAAAACTACCAAAACATTTGTGGTTTTTCTGTTGGGTGTCCCCAGTTTCCCTTCCTCGCAGGGAAGTAAATCCCCAAAGCTGTCAGGGTGATACCTCACCACTACCACATACTTGCAACTGGCAAAGCGGACAAGTCCATCTGAAAAGAGGTAAATCCGTAGAGGATCATATGAGGTGACGTAAACATAGATACGTAGATCAAACTTGCTGCCGCTGATGAGGTAGGGTTTGTGCAGATACCTACATAGGGAAAGGACAGCTTCAGGGACATGGCAGATGAGACAGGGTTCAGCGGGTAATTGAGTCATGGCAAAGGCCAGCTAACAGCCCCAAGACAAAGACTTAAAGAGTTGGCTGAAGAAGGTCTGTGGCTGGGAAAACAAAGGGCAGAAGAACATGGTAAAAAGGGAACCTCTAGGTGGAAGAAATGAGAGAAAGGAGAGCGGGATCCGAGCTAGAGGCAGGCTCACCTCTGTACCAGAAGGGGCCTTCGCTTGGGGAGTTGACTCCACTTGTGAATGACTTGGATGCCAATGCCTCGAGCTGATGCTGGCTACAAGTCAAGTGGAAAGGAGATGAGATCCGCTCTGGGCCCAGTATTCCACTGCTCCCAGTCTCAGACCATGGTCTACTACCCACTGTGACCCACTCACTGGTTTAACAATCCACTTCTGGCGGCCACTGCTCTCCCAGGCTTTGCGCAGGAGCTTGGCGTCCTGGGGCAGGATAAAGGACTGGGGGAAGAAGCTGAACTCCTTCTTGCCAAAGCGGCTCTGCATGCGGGACAAGTTCCGCCACAGTCGGTCTTTTCGTCCAATCTGGAATGAACCTGGGAAGTGGTTCAACTACAGGAGGGACAGAGGGTGAGAGCATGGAGAGGGTCCAGGTAAGACCATGAGGAGGACAGCAGGACTTATCATCCCATCCCAAATTCCTTAGCAACTTTCTAAGTTCCTGTTCCATCTTCTTATCACTACCTAATAGTTCTTAAGGATTCAGCTGCTAAACACTCATGAAAAGATGATTAAAGGGGAAGCCGGGATGGCTCAGTGGGTTAAGCGCTCAATTTGCAGAACCGGGGATCCAGGATTGAATCCCAGCCCAGGCCCGTGCGGACACATGTGCTGAACTGGGAAGTTCCCCCAGTTCAGTTCTCTCTCTGTTTCTGTATCTCTCTCTCTCTCTGTCAAAAACAATAATAATAATAAAAAAGATGATTAAAGCACAAACAAAACACAACAAAATTCAGTGCCCTCTAGAAGTTGATAGTTCATGACATATAACAGTGATTAAGACAGACATAATATTCACTTTAAATGCAAAGAAAAAGCTGTTCCGTCTTTTTTCATGGCAGTGTATAGGACAAACACAGAAAAGCATCTGGCCTTCAGTAAGTCTGGGGACAAGGGAACTCATTCTTTACGACATGAGGCCAGAGTCCTCTTTATACATATTCATCTTGGAAGAAGAAAGGCAATGTGCAGTGGTTGTAAGGGAAACATAATAAACTAAACACAGGCACTTCATCTCAAGGTACATTAGAGAAAAAAGTCTTTGAGAGGCTCTGACTGCCCAAGTCACTGCAGCTGAACTGCTAGATGTGCATGATCTACTAGGGTCTGACACTGCACCCTCCTCCGGTACTTTCTCCACTCTTCCCTAGACCTTCCTGACTTCTCCAGGGTCATCTACCTCTTCCCCCAATACCAACCTCCTCCTGCCTAGTCCAAACTCTTGGAAGAGAGTGCCTCAGAAAGGGCTATACCTTCTGATGCTCCCGAATGGATCGGAAATTAGGAGACTTCATGTGGTGACCCCAGCAGCCCAGCCAGTCATCATTTCCTATAGAAGGAACATCAGGGAGTCAGTCTGCTAGCAGCTCAGTCCCTGTGACAAAGAGAGGTTCAGAGGCCCCAGAAATACCACTGGGCATGGGCATAGCTCCCACACTGTTTTCTAAGAGTTACCACGGAGCTGTCCTACATAAAGCCCTGGTGTCAGGGATAAGATACTTGTCTTCCAATGTTGAGCAACAGCCTCCAGTCCAGAGAGTGTATGAAGTTGGAAACTTCAGAACAGGGTGCCCACATAGCAGGTAGGGCTCTCCTGATGCCCAAAGCCCAACTACTGGGGTTAAGGACAGGTTCACAGTAAGGCAAGTGACTCACGCTTGCTGATTTTGAAGTGGGATCGGCCAATGGTCTGCTTAACAATGATGGGAGTCACTGTGCTCATCTTCCACCGGAGCAGCTTCCTCTGTTCCCAGGGAAGTTTCTCCACTGGGGAAAGTGGGGGTGGGAGGTGAACAAGAGCAGAAGAGTTGTGGTGAGAAGAGAAAAAAGATGGCATTATTGCTCAACCTCCCCTGGGAGCACGCTTTGGGGACGAAAGGGGGTTGCACAGGAATGAGGAACACAGAAAAGAGGGAAGGTTGAAAGGGGGAAAAAAACAATGTTAGAGGGCAAAGATGCAGCACAAGTTTATGGGGCTGAAGAGGGTCAGCTCAAGGATGAACATCAAAAAGGTCCCCATATCAGACTAGTGAACAAGGTAGGGAACTAAGCACCATACAGCCATTCTAGAAAGCCCCTCCCACCTTTCTGACACTTCCTCCCAACTTTGTTAGCATTCTTCTTCTGGGGGCTCTTCTGGGGTTAGGCACTTGGCTAGTTTACCTCTCTCATCCCGAGTGCCAAAATAGATGGTAGGGGGTACGTTGGGAAAGAGACTATAGATGAGGGCTGGTCGAACAACTTTCTCACTGGAAAGAGGTTTGGTCAGAATCGCCACGCAGCCCCTAAGAAGAAAACAGACATGTAGTACAGAAAGGGAAAGCCACAGCCTTCATGTATTGTTACTATTACATATAATTTCTTTTAGGGCACTGTCTTTCAAATTGTGCTTCTACAAAGACAAGTGCTCAATAATTACTTTGCAAGTAATAATTAATAAGGTGCTAGGACTAACCTATATACAACCACACCATTAAATGTCACCTAAAAACAAGGCCTTTCAATACTTCATTCTGTGATACAGCTCCAATATGTCCTGTGATAAGCCAACAGCTGGGGAAGTCCTTGAAAAGACTGGTTCTGAGAGCAGGTAATGAGTTTGGGGAGCTACAGTAAAGGAGTATGCTACAACTAAGACAAAGAGAAATAAGTGAAGAGAGAAAAAGAATGATATGGATAATTAAGGAGGAAAAGTAGAAGAGCCTAATAAGAGGCATAGTGATTTTTTAAAAGAAGGGAAAAGCAACAAAGAAAAAGGGAAAAGCAACAGAAAGAAAAGAAACAGTAATACTTCTCACTCATTTTACATTTAGGTTTATATGAAGATTCATGGTTGATTAGTACTCTTGTCCATTTGGGAAATGACTAATGACACCAGTGTGGTCGCAGGTCTGAGAATCTGGGGCAGTGGGCCAGGCTGTTCCAACAACCGCTCAGCCAAGGCTATCTCAAGGAGTCTCAAAACAGTGAACATGTCAACCAATGGGTTCAAGTTGACAGATCCATACCATTTTTAAATAGCACTGAAAATGAAGAGAATAGTATTACTTTCTATTTTGAGTTGATATGATCCACAAATATTACTATTTAATATTTAGCTTATAAAAAGCCATTCTACCTGTTATTTTTCAGCACAACAGAAATAGGCACTGTATGTAAAACACCAGTGTTTTAAACCTTAGGGATGTTTAATGAAGTTTATTGGGCCCAGTCAAATGTTAATTCCAAATTAAATAATTCCAATTAATTCAACTTTATTCCTCATATTCCAAAATATTTTACTTCAGAGGCTCTTAATTTACTGAGTATCAGAATTTAAGATGGTTGAAAATCAAGAATGAGTTAATTTAAAAAACAAAGAACAAAGATACCTGAAACTAATAGAATATTGTCTGTCAACTGTAATTGACAAAAAAAATCCAAAGACAAGATATAAATGGTGCAGCCATTCCGGAAAACAATTTTGGCAGTTTCTTAAAAAACTAAACCATACCACCCTGCAACTGCACCGCACCCCTAGGCATTTATCTCAGAGAGATGAAGACTTATGTTGTACATGGTGGTTTATTTGTGACAGCCAAAAAGTGAAAACAACTCAAATGTCCATCAACAGGTGAATGGTTAAACAAACTGTGATACATCCATACCATGGACTACTACTCAGCAATAAAAAGGAATGAACTATTGATATGTATAACAACCTAGATGAATCTGCAGAGAATACATGAGTTAAAAAAGCCAATCCCCAAAATTCATATATGGTTATCATTCCATTTGTATAAAATTCTTAAAATGACAAAATTATAGAACAAATTAGTGGTTTCCAGGGTTAAGAGGAAATAGGAATAGGAGGGAAGTAGGTGTGGCTATCAAGGGACCAGCAGGGATGCTTGTTGCTGTAAATGTTTGTATCTTAACTAACGTTAATATTTTGGTTGTACTATAATATCCTATAGTTTTACAAGATGTTACCACAGGGGAAAACTGAGTAAAGAGTTCATGGGAATTTCTGTGTATTATTTCTTACAACTGCATGTGACTCTACAAGTCAAAAGTTTAATAATTAAAAACAAAAAAGACAGAAAATGTTTGTTAGCTGCCTCTCAAGAGTACTGGACTGATTCTTAAGGGGCTTGAATTCTATTTTAGCAGTGCTGGAAACTATGACCTTGCAATAGCTACTTAAATTCTCTGGTCCATATTTTTTTAATCTGAAGAAATAGGCTAGACTTGGTGAGTCCATCTCTAAAATTATACGATTCTTAGAAAAAGAATATGAAACTGGAAATGCAATAAACTAATACTAGGTAGAGAAATAAAGAATGTTTTCAATGATATTTCTGTAATTGCCAAATTTTCTACAATAAATATGTAAAGCTTTGTAAGTGGGGAAAAATAAGATTTTCACAATCCAAAGGTGTTTCTGACATTAGTCACCCTTAAAATGCAAAGTGGCTTGGAATTTTTCAAAATTCATGTGTTTGAAAACCCCTGTTTTAAGCCTCATATAGAAGAGGTCTGTATGTTTTGTAGGAGCTAATTAATTAACAAATACCTTTTGTGAATTTTATCTTATAAATCATAAAGGTTAAATAAAGGGCTATGCAGCTATCTTGAAGTAGGCCTAAAAACAAACCCAGATCACCCTTAACCATGGAAAAGATGGGACTCCAAGCCAATTACATGTCAATTATTTTTCTCTTTTGAAGAGTAGAGGTGCTTAGTCAATATCCAGTATTATATATAACCAGAAATTGCTTTGCTTTTCTAAAAGGAGGATAGGTTAGGCTTAAAGTAACCAAATTTATGCAGCAGATTCAGGGTACCTATGATAGGATTTCTATCCACCTTCATCGAAAGTCCCAATTCTGTCTCTCCACTTGCCCAACAGCTCCCTCTGCCTTGCTGAGCTGGGGCTCTAAAATTGGTGCAGCTTGCTGCCACCACCATATTCACAGAGATGCAGCTTTTGCTTTGTCCATAATAACCAAGGCTCGGAAAGCTCCTTTTCCTCTGACCTTCATCTAAGGCCCAGCTGACACAAAGAAAAGCAACCTGAGTCTGGGTGCTCGTTCCATGTGTTAGGTAAGCCCAGGGACATATGGTTGGATTTTAATTAAAATTAGAGTAGAAATTTTTAATTACAAATAAAATACAAGAACAAAACAAAACTCACCAATTTTTTACATTTAATTTTGTTTTGTTTTACATTTTCAGTAAATGTTATTTCTAAAAAGAAAAAAATTCATGTTTAGGATTATATTTTGGGAGGTTCTTTATAATATTTAATAAAACAGTATAATTGATGACAGCCTCATACTGAGGCAGGGCTGGAAGTAGTGAGAGGAACATGCTGAAGAAGGCTGACTTTTACCTAGGAAGGTGGTGTATATTGTCCTTTAGCAAGTTCTGCAAATCTTTAGCACAATAACATGTCCTCATTCATAGTAATTTCCTCATAGTCCTGCATTCCTTTCTCTCTCCCAACTCTCCACCTCAGTTATACAGCATCCTACAACCACTTATTTCACAAAAGGGCTGTTTCACAAAGATTGACTCTTTGATTCCCTAGAGACAGATATCACTCAGACCCCACCAAGAGTAGTCAATAAAATAATGTAGATTAAAGCTAGAAAAATTTTAATTCAAATTCTTATTACTAAGGCTAATGCCAATCTTATTTCAAAAGTAACCTCAGAAGAGAGCAAAAGAGCATTTCAAAAAGCTCCAATGGTACATCTATCCCAGAACTGTTTCTGACAGTGGAATACATTTATAAATTAATGCAAAGTGGCAATCACCCTCATGTGGGTGGCCTAATAATTTACCTCAAACACTATGTTTCTTCATTAATTGGTTATTAATTTTCTAACCACTTCTTGAAATTATATGCTTTTTACGTGAACAATTTCTTGGAGCTTACTGACCAAATTGCAGTCTAAGAAACATAGTACTGTTTTTAAGCCCACCTGACAAAATATGCTTCTGGTCCTTTCCATTGCTCCTTGTTTGAACATTAAAGTTCCAAATGTAAAAATCTGTTAAAACTGAGTCAGGGTTCACAGGGTCGTTAATGATTTAGGTGATTAATCTCTTTGTAATCTTAGACAGAAAATGAGCATCTACCAAAGATCTACACAGCCAGCACTCACCGGGAGGTCACTGCTTTCGACTCACTGAGGGAGACAGCACTGAATGAGGAGCTCTGGGAGTCCCCTGGGGGGAAGCAGAGAAGTTCTGAATGGGAGACGTTGCTATGCAAACACTCTAAGTCTAGGCAGCTCTTCTTGGCCATCTCGGCTCAGCCTTCTTGTTCTCTAGACCCACAAGCACCACCCACAAGCACTACCCGCTGCCCTGCGCTGCCTCCTTGGGCTGAACGGCAGCAGGGAGAAGGCAAGACTGGTAGGAAATGAGGACTAGAGAACAAAGTCTCCCAAAAGCCACTCCTCACCACCCTTGGACCCCCAAGGCAAATGAGTAATGCAGGTGATAAAGCGGGTGGTGACCAATTCCCAGTTGGAGGTAAGAGGGTCCCTGACTCACCCTCTTCCTCCTCATCCCCATCAGGGCTGCAGCAGTCTTCCAAACCATCTACTAGCTCCTCTTCTAGATCTTCAGCCTCAACCTGGTTTGGCTGGAGGTCAGTAGCTGAACTATAAGAAAGAATCATGCCCCCAGCCCAGCCAATTCCATAACAGAGGTCACAGTTAGATTCTCATTCCCTCATCATCGCCCAATGTCTGTCTCTTCCCCAGTCACCTATCTGCCGTCTCTTGCCTAGATCTCAATTCATTTTAGAGGTTAGCTACTTTAGCCATAGATCCTTGCTCCTATATCCCTTATTCTGTAGAGAGGCACTGTGTCTTTCATCTTCTCTGAGCATATAAGTAGAGAGCCTGTAAGTACAAAAGTGTACATTTAAAACACTGTCAATGACTGTCTGGTGATTAACTTCAAAGGTCCCTAGACCTTTCTCTAACCAAGGCCTTGGGTGAACCAAAGTTCCAGAGAAGTAACAAGGAGTCAAGAGAAGAAGTCAAGTATATGTATGCCCTAACTCTGAAATGGCTGTCATAATAGGAATGACTGAGAACCTGATGTGGTTTAAAATTAAGTATAAAAGTCACAAGCCCAACAGGTAGGTGGTGTCTGGAACTTTTATTTCTCCATGGTTATAACCTAAAAGAGGAATCAGCAATCTTTTCCTCTAAAGGACCACATAGTAAATATTTTCAGTTTTGTGGACCATTCAGTTTGTCACAATTATCTAACTCTACCACGATAACAAGAAAGAAGTCATAGACAGTAGTAAATGAATGGGCAAGGTTGCATTTCAATAAAATTTTATTTACAAAAGCAGGCAGTGGGTATGATTTGGCCTACAAGCTATAGTTTGCTGACCTTGACTAAAGTGAAAACCAAAATTCTAGGACAGCTAGAAAATAAAACCAACCTTTAGAGACACAGAGTCAGTGTCACCAAATTATGGTATAGATATTTTACAGCTCTACATGAACCAAAAACTTTCTCCAACTTACCCAATATTCCTCGCAGATGAGTCCAGCTCCTTGGCTTTAGGCTCCTCGTCCCCAAGCTGGTCCAGATGGATGGAAGAGAGGCGGGTGGCCACATTGGCTAAGCCAAGCGGCTGAGGGAGAGAAGGCAGAACTGGAGTTTTATCTTCTCCTTCAAGTGATGGGGAGTCGATCACAGATCTGCAGGAAGGGCCGTGGCTGAGCCCACTGGTGTGTGAGGCAAGGAGGTGAATGCTGATACGTTTGGTACAGAAGACTGTACTATCCAACTCCAAGGTGTCCAAAGCTTCAGGGAGGATCCTACTGTCCACTCCAGCATCCTCCTGAGGGAACTGCTGGCCTACCACAGGAGGTTTCCACTGCCTGTTTCTGTTCCGGAGATCCCACTGCAAGCTGGGGTTCATGAAACAAGACTGATCAAACTGGTAGCCTTGCCTCGGCTTCTCAAGGCCTCTTGCAGTCAACTTCCTCACAGCCTCAGTGAACCGAACCTCCCTGGTCAGAGCCTGGGAAACACAGTCACCATCCAGGCCAAAGGAATGTGGCTTTGCCTTCATGGCTAAGTTACTCTGGTTGGACTGGAGAGAGGCAACACTGGTGGTTGAAGTGTCTAAGGAGCTAGGGGTAAACAGGGTGTTATGGGCAAAGGCATCATTTAGGACAGTGCCATTGCTCTTGGGTACCTTGTGTTCAACAGGCTGGAGTGTACAGTCTCCAGTGCCCCCTGAATGATGCCAGGAGACAAGTTGGATTCTGGGTGAGGACAGTGGCTTCAGGCCCTCTGTAGCCTGTGATAAAGGCACTTTAGTGCTATTTGGCCGCATAAAGGAGTTGTTATTTAGTGTGGGCTTGTAGGAGGAGGAAGAGGAGAATGGAGGTGGGATCTTCCCTGAGATGGCAGAGGCCACGCTCTTCCCAGAAGGGTTCTCCCCGGCTGCTCCCAGTGAGAGGTATGGATCTGTGGATGAGGATGCTGTGGGCTGGGCCATAGGGGAGACCGTGAAAGAAGTGGCCTTATTGGCAGTGAGTTTGACAGGGAGGCTCTTTCGAGGGAGAGAAAAATATTTTTTTTCTGATGGGCTTGAACGCAAGCAGAAAGACTCCAGCTGCTGGTATGTTTTGTGCCTATAGCTGCAACGGCGGTACAGCAGGGTACTGTCGAACAGGTCTGGGAGAGAGTGCAGGTAACAGGGGTTGCTGTGGCCTGCAACAACAGCTGTGGTCCCAGAACTACATAAAGTGCTGGGGCAAAAGAAATATCCTGGCTGGGGTGGGGCACCCAAGAGGCCTGGGCCCAACTCTGCTGAAAGTGTCCCCACGTGCTTCTTCTCCAGCTTCCAGATTGGCTTCACCTGCGGATGAGCCGCCTGAGACCTGACTTTGCCCTCAGAGGGTTTCGCAGGTGGTGGGGCAGGCACTGCGCCCGTGGGACCACTCTGCTTACAGCTGTTTCTATGGCAGAGGCCAATACTGTAGTGCTCTGTTCCTGTTGAGGCCATGAAGGACCCACATCATGGCCACACAGCCTCATGGTCTGGCTCAGGTGAGGTACCACACACCTCCAGTAGCAGCAGCTGCATCCTTGAAGTCCGTCAGCCTGAAGGAGAGAGAAACAGCTGAAAATGTGACAGTTCCAGGAGGACAAATACAATGCTACAGTGGTCCTCAGTAAACAATCCAGTCCCACATCAGTATTGTTCTCCCAGCAGCCCTGGGAGAACAATAGACTTTTCGGGTATTTTCAGTGGTCTTCCTGCTGTCCTCATGCAATCAAAGCTGGCTACATCAAGGACTGGACCTTAATGCTCTGCCACTGTGAGTCTGCTCAGCTGTTGCCATTCTCTCACTCAGAGGGCTCTTTCCTCTCTCTTCAAGAAAAAAAAAACCTTTTTGTCTCACCACCCATAATTTTGCATGAGTGGCTTCCTTCTCTCACCTAACACTGGTGTGGGCAGGAATAAGGCATGTCTGGGGGTGACAGAAATCATCCAATATCTTTTTCCTCACTAACCAATTCTGAAAGTTCAAAGATCATTTGAGAAACCTATCTTACATCTACTGCTCCCTGAGCAACTCTCAGCTGCCCCTGGTGTGGTCTACTTTTCAGTTACGTGTGACAAGTTCAGCTCTGAGCAGAGAATCCCTCTGACCTCTGGAACTCATTCTGGAGCTAGGAAAGTAACTTCATTTCTTCAGGAGTCTTGCCAACTGTATAGCATACACTCAGAAGGCAGTTTTTCTACAGGTCATAAAATCTGTCTCCTGTAGTGTTCTGTACTTGGGGCTCCTGGCACAATGTCTGCGTGACACTTCTCCCAGCTTCCCATAAACTTCTAAGTGAACTGTGATAATACAAACCTGCTGTGTCTGTGCTATGAGGTTGCCCATCTCATAAGAAATAATTTAGGACGATACATCAAGAAAAAGAGAACAAGGAGAAAAATGGTACTTATATATGCAGAAGATCTCACACAGGCCACAAATGCAAAAATACACAACTTAAGCAAATTTAAACTTATAGTAATTGGTGACTGTGTAAATTAAAAGGATTCACAAGTTTCATTCAATTTATATACATTTGGGATGCCGGAATGGCTCAGTGGGTTGAGTGCTTGCCTTGTAGCCCCAGCGAACTGAGGCTTGAATCCTGGCCCTGGCCCATGTGGATCCATATGCTAAACTGGGGTGTGCTTCCCATGTGGGAGGCCCCCAGTTCAGTTTTCACCCTGCCTGGCCCCGTGCCCACCTGTGTGGAATGAAACTATGTCGAAAACTGATGACGTACAACTATGGAGAGTGCTCTGGGCCCACTCCCTTCTCTCTGTCTCTCTCTCTTTCTGTCAAAACAATAACATAAATCTTCAAAAACATTTACATACTTTTTAGCCACATATATCCAGTACTTAAAGATAAGCCAAAGCATTCATACTTACTCTCTAAGTCCAAAGTATCAACCATTAGTTGATGTTCCCACCAACTTCATACAAAGAACTTACTTCAGGAACAAATAAACTGACCTCACTTGGAAAATAACATTTCGAATAATCTAACATACGTATTTTAAAGAGCTACTAATCTTACACCTTTCTTGCATCTACATATTATCCTTGGGGAACAAGAGGGCTTAAGAAGCAAACAGAGGGTATGAAAGTTCAAGTTTAGAAGAAGCACGCCTGTTTATGTCTAAGTTCCTCAATCAAAGTCCAAACAGGAAAATGCCCAGCTGAAAGAAAGGTTAGTTCACAACAGAGCAGCTAAGGAAAGAGTTTTTAGGCAGAAAAGTCTCTCAAGTTCTCAGGACATATTTAATATGTTTATGGAAAAACAAAAAGTCTGGAAGAATATATATTAAACCAGGGATTTCCAACCCTGTCCCCGCGGGCGCCATGGCGCCCGCGGCCCAATTTGTGTGCACCCGCCGTTATTTGACTGCATCAGAAGTTTTTCATAAACACTCAGTAAAACTATCATTTATTTTTACACATTTGTTAGAATTTTAAAATATTGTTTGAGTATCTACACAGGTTTATTATATTCGTTGGTATGTTTGCGATATCGCATGTATAAGTTTGTCCCTAGCTTTCGCCTTTGTACATGTCGCGTCTTGTTTAGCCGCTGCACTCTTTAAACTCTCCTCCACCCAACTGGGAGACGCCAAGTTGCCGTTTTGATGGCGGTTGCTGGACTGATCGGGTCGTGACGGTTAGCTAGGATCACAGTGTTTTGATAGATTCGATTTCAAATGAACTAAAAGCGAGGGAGGTAATCTGTTATTATGGTGGCAATTGGATATGATATTGTAGTTCTATAACTATTTTTATTTTTATTTTTTTAGTCCTAAAATGAGTGGACCAAATAAGAGAAAACGAACCTATAATTTTAACACAGACTGGGAGGAATCATATTGTTTCATTAATTTAAAAGGTAAATGTGTTTGCCTGTTGTGTGGCAGTAGTACTGCAGTGCCAGAAAAACATAATGTTGAACGTCACTTTCAGACAAGTCATACCACTTTTGATACGAATTATCCACTTAAATATGAAGTAAAAAAAATCAACTAAAATTAAGTTTAACTACTCAACAGACTGTTTTCACTAGACATATGGAAAAATCTAAAAAGGCAACCATTGCTTCTTTCAAAATTTCTCACATGCTCACAAAGAAGAAAAAACCTTTCCAGGACGGTGAATTATTAAAAGAAGCATTTCTGACTGCTGCCGATTGTTTGTTTGAGGAATATTCTAACAAGCGTGAGATTATGTCGGCGATACAAGACCTACAGTTGTCAAATAACACAGTCACAAGAAGAATACATGCAATTTCAAAAGACTTGCAAACTCAGTTAAAGACTGACTTGGAAATATGTGACTGCTTCTCTCTGCAATTT
>PVKE010037688.1:0-15787 GCA_004027555.1 Craseonycteris thonglongyai
TCAATAGTTTGGTAGTTACCTGGAGAGGGGGGAGGAGGGGGAAGGGAGAGTTGTGGGGGGAGGTGGGAGTGGGACCAGATATATGGTGGTAGAGGGGGAGCTGATTCTGAATGGTGGGCACATAGTGCAATGCATGGGTGATGTGATGTGGACTTGTACATCAGGAAACTATCTAATTGTTACCAACCAATGTCACCACATTAAATTTAACAATTAAATAAATAAATAAATAAATACAATTTTGTAATATATGAATTATGTCTTAAATTTAAAAACATTTAAACTTCCCAACTTGAAAAAAATAGTTACCTACAAAAAAAGTCAAAATGACATTACACTTCTCATTAGCAACATAAATACAAGAAGAAAAATATAAGATTTTCAAACTTCTGAGGACAAAAAATATTTTGAACAAAAAGATTGTATACCCATCAACACCAGGATTCAGCTGTGACAATATTAAAGTATTTTTGTATTTAAAAGGACTAGGAAATATTTCATCCATAACCATTTCTACCAAAAAAAACAAAAAAATAAAAATACTCCAGCACATCAAAACAAAACAAAAATGTAAATCTAAGTAAGGTAAATAACATTGTATAAATAGGAAAAAGTTATGATCCATGTAAGGAAAAATATATGTTTGAGTATAAATATGTCCCAAAGTTTCAGAAAATTAAAAAATAAAAATCCTGAGAATAAAAGGATATAATAGCAAGAGGGTACAGTCATATTTTAAAACTGAATGTAATTAAAGCAATTATCTCCTACTTTTGCCTGCCTACCAGGAGATAAAGAAAATCATTCCTGGAGTCAGATAACATCCAGAACTTTGATAATTTTTTTTAAATATATGACTTACACAGTAATAAAACATTTTTAATCAACACAAAACCAAGAGAAAAAATAAGCATTAGAAATACACACATAGGTTGTCCCGCTATTGGAGTTAACATAAATTTTAAAATAATTGATTAATACATTCAATAATAGTAAAAAGGAAAATAAGAAGGTCACCAGGACCTGAACTAGTTTAAAAAAGGATCAATTTAAACTTCTATTACTGGAAATAGAGAAATTGAAACTAAGAACTCAATACAGACAGTTCATTCAGAAAAGAATCTTAGAAATATCGTAAATGGAACCTGCTTAAATCGTCTAAAAATAGTAATTGGGGTCTCAGGAGAAAAAAGACAGATAGAAGCTAGAAGCAATATTTGAAGAGATAATGAGAATTTTCAAAATTTATGACACATTAACTCATGGATTCAAGAAACAGCAGATCTCAAGCAAGGTAAATATAAATAAAACCACAATTAGACATTTCATTGCACTCATTTAAAAATTAAAGACAAATATTAATTAAGTAAGAGTACACACACACAAAAGGTTATCTTCGAAGAAGGCAAAATAATGTTGAACCTGAGTTTTTCACAAGAAACAAACATACAAAAAAAAAAAATGAAAGGAATTATCTAGGATAAAATAGAATAATTTATTTGAATTTCAGGAGAAAATAAATGCCTGCCTTGATTCATAGACTTTTGAGAATATTTATCCAAAATGAAGGCTATAAATAAACATATTTATTTTAAAAATTGAGAAAATTCATTCACAGATCACATTACATGACATACTAGAACACATTTTCATGTACAAGGAAATGTACAAGCCTTAGAATGAAGTGTTGTAGCAATAAAAGTAAAAGTAAAGATCAATAGAAAATCAAAAGGTAAAAATATGTGGGTAAATTAATATAAATATTGATTATATAAAATAGTAATAATAATTAGGTGTTAAGTACTAAAACATATGACAGAAATAGAAATAAATGGAGATCTAAATAGATTTAAACTGTTCTAAGTTTCTGTTATTACTTTGGAAATGGTATATGTAATTACATTAGACAGTGATGGTCAAAATTGTGTTCTAGATTAATATTGTCAATTCTAAGGCAACCGCTAAAAATAGTCAAAGAATATGTAACTAATTAAGTAATGCTAAAAAATAAAATGAAAAAAATAAATCTTAATATAAGAAAGGGTTTTAATAGGAATACAGAATGTATGAGCAAAACAAAAAATAAATAGCAAAACAATAAATAAAAATCCAAATATGTCAAGAATCACATTAAAGTTTTTAATTAAAATTACTAAAATATTATCACACTGACGCAAGAGAAACTTCAAATATATACTGCATTAAAAAAAAAACAGTTCTTAAATTTAAGGGTACAAAAAAAATTTATATTAAAAGGATGGGAAAATACATATATGCCATGCAAATGTTAACCAAAAGTAGGCTGGTATAGCTATGATAATATAACATTGTTATCAGAGGAAAAATGAACCTGGATTTGTGCTGCCCACGCCATTCAGCCAATAGACCGTCACATGAGTTGGGTTATAGAATAGGCATTTATTATTGGAGCACCAATGACCTGAGAAAGGAGTGGGTTTCCACTCTCAAAGACTTCCTATCAGATAGGAAGTCCTCCAGCCACACTATGGGGGCCCAATACCAGAGCTGCTGCTATGCCTAGAGTCCTGAGCTGCCTGCTCCTTGCTAACCAAACCTCTGTGTCCCAAGTGCTGCCCTTTGCCAGCCAAACCTCTGCATATAAAGCTCTGCTCTTTGCTTCTGTACCTTGCAGATCGGGCCCACTGCCATGATCCAAGCATCCAGCTGCTGCTCCCCTCCTGCATCTGTGCTCTGCCGTTTTTATATGACTTCCTGGAATGCAGTAGGAAGGTTCTTCTGCCCCAATCAGTTGTGGCCCATTACCAGCAATTGCCTCCACCTATGCTGGTTTGCAGCTCTTTGTCAATTGTGGTCAATTAACACCAATTAAGCCTATGCCTCTCAGCCTCTAGGGCCTTCCTCCTGAGGGGAGGGATATTCTTTACGTGCCTTGATTTGTCTCCTCCTTCTATGGCCCCTTTCTTCTTCACCCTGTTACAATATTAGACTTTAAAGCAAGAAATATTACTACGGTAGAAATAAAGATGAACAAAAATAATAATAAAAATGTTCAATCAACCAAGAAGATAGAAAACTTCTAAAGGCTCATCCAATTAATAACGTAAGTTTAAAATAAAGTAACAATTGAAAGTAAAGGCAGAGAAATTCTTTATCATAGTGGGACATTTTAACATACTTCTCTGAGTAACTGCTATGGTAACAAAATAAATAAATAAATACATTCCGTAAGGATATAGAAGACTTAATCACCGTGATTAATTCAGTCAACTCATATGGAACGCCATACATGGCAAGTGAATTCTATACATAATTTCCAGGTGCAGATGAAACATACTAGGGCTAGCTAGAAAAAATCCAGCCATTGTCAATGTAATGAGAACAGTTAAGGTATATGACTGAATACTTTCCAGACAACCCTTGTATACCAAAATTAAGCATATTCAAGGTCATAAAGCTAGTCTTAACAAAGTTTAAAAGATTGAAATTTCACCCAGAATGTATTTGGCCCGTAGTGGAATTAAGCTGGGAACCAATCACACACACACACACACACACACATACACACACACACACACACACACACACACAAACTAGAAATGAAACAAATACTTTAGAAATCAAGCAATGCATTTCTACATAACCTGAATCAAATAAGAAATGTTAATAAAAACTACAAATATTTTAAATTGAATGATAATGGTCATAAGTGGAAGACAGATTAAACTCAGACATTTATAGCTTTAAGTGAATATATTTAAAAAACAGATTTCACTCTCCAGACCTGTTGATTTGCACAAGGTGACTAAAGGTAAAGGAGAAATCTTTACCCTTAACTCTACCTGGTCTTTTTAGTCTTCCTCTGGTTAAAGGAGATCAGGCAAGGGTCGGGGTGGCTGGAAAGAAAGTATTATTACAGTAGACTTTCCATTGACCGCAACTCAAGCAACTGGAACTCTCAAGCGATTGGGAAAACATTGAAGAAATAATAATGTAAATAAAAATTAAAATAAAATCAATTTCTAGCAGAAATATAAGTTTAAACTTGGCGCACTATCCACTGTACCACAATATAAACCCACACTTGTGTCCCACTCCCACCAATTCCCCATGCGTAAACATACAGTTTGATTGAGATCCATTATTATTTAAATTTTGTTTTCTCACCCAGCCCCAAGTACGCTGAAACAGGCTCCAAGTAAGCGGAAACACATAGTGCTTGCCCTCAGCAGAAAATTAAAATAGGTAAGAGGCTTGAGAAAGGGGAGAGTCGTGCAGGGCTCATGGAGAAATTTAATATTGGTTTGTCAACGATCTATGGCATTATGGCTCAGTCTCAGAAAACAAAGGAGTTCTATGTTAAGTTGGAGAGTGACAAGTGTAGAGAAGCATCATATTCTTCATACACCAAAAATAGAAGCCTTTGACCAGGCCCTGTATCAGTGGTTTTTGCTGAAAACGTCTGGGGGTGGGTGTATTTCTGAATCCACGTTGCAAGAAAAAGCAAGAGAATTCCATGATAAAATGAACATTGAAAGTCAGTGTTCATTTTCAAATGGCTGGCTTACCCAATTCAACATTTGTCTCAGCATCTGTAAGCTGGACTTGTCAGGTGAGCAGAAATGGGCTGTTTTTGAGGCTGCAGCTTCATGCTGTGACCTGTTTATTGAATTGGTTGCAGAAAATGGCTTAACCCCAGAGCAAATTGATAATGGAGGTGAGACTGGATTAATGTGGAAGTGTCTGCCTAATTCTACTTCAGCTGGTGCTGATGAGAAGGCAGCTCGTGAGTTCAAGGTAAATAAAGAGTGTATAACTGTGCTCATTTGTGCAAATGCATTGGGAAATCATAAGGTAAAGTTAAGTGTGGTCGGCAAATTTGACCAAGGTGTTTAAAGGTATAACTAACCTTCTTGCATTATCATGCACAAAGTAGCAGTTGGATGGAAGCAGAAATATTTACCAAGTGGTATCATTATTCATTCGTCCCAGTGTTAAAGAAAATTTACAAAAGAAAAGAATACCAGAAAACAGTAAAATGTTGTTGTTCTTGGATAACTGTCATGCACATCCTCCTTCAGAAGAGCTCATTAATGGCAACATTTTCATATGTTGTCTTCTGGCTAACATCACAAGTCTGATCCAACTAATGGATCGAGGAGTGATACAGAATGTAGAAATGTTTTACAGGCGTGACTTCATGTGAAAAATGACTAAATTTGAAGGGATAATTTTGGACTATCTGAAAAAAAAAATAATCTCGAAGATACTATCTACACTGTCATTTGTGCTCGGGATTCTGTGAGAAGTGAAACATACAGAAATGTTGGAGGAAGCTGTGGCCAGTTATGATGTCTGTGGAATTCTTCTCCTTCTCCATTGACTAAAGGTTTCTCGTCAATAGTGCAACTTCTGGTAGCAAAGTTTATGATGAAATCTGTGAGTTACTTGACTCTGCTAACTCTGCTAAATAAATTTGTCTCAAGATGAACTTGAAGACTGCCTTGCTGTGTATGAAGCTATTCCAGTAACACACATACCGGTACTTAATAGAGAAGACATCATAAAAACTATTGTGAATTGTGGAAAAATAAATGTTGCAGAGGAGGAAGAGAGGGCTGATGATGGGTGTGAATTGGAAAAAGTATCCTGGCAGAGAGCTACTGCAGCATTTGAAACTATAATAGCTTCTGCAGAACAGCAGCTCTTCACTTCTCAGCATGTTATGAAGCTGCACATCATGTAAAACCTGACTTTGCATGAGAGGCCTAGGGCCTCAAAGCAAGCTGATATCCCTTCATTTTTTCAAGAAAGCTGCATGCAAGTTTGCCAGTACAGTATCATCTTCCGATGTAAATCCAAAACCACCCACATACACTTCTCCGTGTATTGTCCTAGCTACACCATCAGATCCTAATCATCTTAATGCAATATCTACCCAGTAAACTCTCTATCACTACTTTATCTGGTTTAAGTGTGTATGTGGGGTTTTTTTCTAAGTTATTTGAAGTTGTAAAGTTATTTCATTAGGTTGAAAAGTTTACTGACTGCCATTTAACTACGTAAAATTTCAAACTGCATTCACAAAGCTATATAATAAAACAATGTTACACGGTCTGTCTTTATTTGTCTTAATTTGCTTTTAATTACTGTATTTCAATATTAATATCAAGGCAATACAGAATTTATGGCATGTTATGGCATAGAATGAGGAACAGTATTAGGGGTATTTTTTTAATAATATTTTTTATTGTTTGTTTTGTTTTGTTTTGACAGAGAAAGAGAGAGATATAGAAACAGAAACAAAGAGAAGGAGGAGGGCCCAGAACAGTCTCCATAGTTGCACATCCTTGGTTTTTCCACATACCGGTAGTTTTATTCCACAGGTGGGCTTGAGGCTGCACAGGGCAGGAACTGGGCCAGGGTCTCGCCCCAGTGAGAACTGAACTGGGGGTACTCCCCCCAGTTCAGCATATGGGTCCACACAGGCTGGGGCCGGGATTTGATTCTCAGTCCCCGGGGCTGCAAAGTGAGCACTTACCCCATTGAGCCATCCTGGCTTCCCCTTTCACAATTTTTTTGTTTGTTTGTTTGGTATTTTTAATAGTAACTCTCAAGAAACCAGAAACTACATTTGTCCAGCATCTACCAAACCCCATGGATGCCAGTTAACTGAGAGTCTACTGTACTTAGAAGACATATTTTGTTTCATTTTTTAATCTAAAGGGGGCTTATGCTATTTTATGCATTCTTGGAGATTATTCTCATTTTTTGTCATCATACAATTGGGAAGCAGGCTTGTTTATTTTTCTGGTTTATGAGTTTTTTGGTGTGTTCGCCTTTTGGGAGTTAGCATTCTTTACTAACACAGTGGTTTGTTGAAACAGTAAATCTAACACCACCACTTTAGTCCTAATTGTTAAAATGACTGGCCATGAAGATTTCAACACCTCATTTCTCTTAAGGAATAGCCAATACAAGGGAGTCCTTTGCCATTCTCATGGTCCTCAGTACTTCAGAGAAAAGAACCTTATCCATATTCCTCTTAGATGATTGTTTCTTGGGTGTGCTATAAGATATAAACTTTTTCTTGGCACCACAAAATTGTGTCTCCACGTAAAATGAAGACAGAACGGCTTTGTAATGTTAAGTTCAGATAGGGTGCAGCCAACTCCCAGAGGCTTGCCAGCACAGGCTTGATCTGCTAATCAGGATGAATTTTTTCCTTATCTTGAACTTCCCTGTTAGCTTTTTGTGCATATGTATAGCCTCCAGTAGCGCCACTTTCAGGCGAAGGTAGAAGACAGGGGTTTGACCCAGGAAAGCAGAAGGGCACGAGGCAGCAGAAGGCTTTCTAACCAAATTGCAGCAGAAGACAACACAGCCCACTACTGTACTTAAAATTCTTTTTAGGGGAAGCCAGGATGACTCAGTGGGTTAAGCACTCACTTTGCAGCGCTGGGGACCAGGGATCGAATCCCGGCCCTGGCCCATGTGGAACCATGTGCTGAACTGGGAGCTCCCCCAGTTCAGTTCTCTCTCTGTCTCTGTATCTCTCTCTCTCTCTCTCTCTCTCTCTCTCTCTCTCTCTCTCTCTCTCTCTCTCTCTCTCCTCTGTCAAAAATAAAAATAAATAAATAAAAATATATTAAAACCTTTAAAAAAATTCTTTTTAGTTATAAATACTTTGAAAATCTGAAAATATTATTTTCTCTGTCCCAGAGGAAAGGAAATTGTGCACATGCAAATAGAAGTTTTGCACACAATTTAAAGGCATTTATAGGAATGTCTTGTGTCTATTTGTGAACATTGATTTCAAGACCCCTGGCTTTAACACTCACAAAAAAGAGAATACAATTGTGAAAGTCATGGGAAAGTGAATAGCAATACCGGTACACATTTTCTAATTATGCCATCCCACTTAAAAGCTTAGAATTTTTAGCCTCTCCCTAGACTCAGCACTCAACACGTGAACGCGATGTATTGTTCACCCTCCACTTAAAGAACTGTCATCATCAATGCCTTTCATTTTTCCAGGTAGCAGACCCACTGAAGCAAGACAGTGAAAAGAGAAAAGAAAAAAAGAAATTTCAGCACATTTAAGATCATGCACTTGATAAAATTGTTTTCCTAGCCAGACAAAGTGTGAAATTCTTTTCATGGTTTTTAGTCTAAGTAATTTGATCAGATCACCATTCTACATGTTGTCCAGAGCTGCCCTGTTATTCTGAGTGCTTCCCTGAGAATGCTTCCTCCCATCCAACTTCTCCACTGATGAAACAAGATTAACAGGATTAGGTATCTCTCATTTGTTCTTTTTTTTTTTATTTAGCAAGACTATTAGTTTACCTTTTGAAGAAAAGCCCTGTGTTAGATTTTTTGCAAATATGTTTTATTTTATTGCTGTTCTTTTAGTAGGTTCAGGTTTTTCCTACTCTTTGTAAAAGTCTATATATCTTAATATCAAATATTACCTTTTAAACTTTCTCAATCTTAACAGTTAATACTCAAGAAAATACCTTTTAGCTACATTTATTATCATCTACTTTGATTCTTTAACATGGTAAATAATGGACATTAGGATTGTGACCTCTGAAAGGTGCATCCTTAATTAAGATAATCTATTTTCCTCTGGATTTTCCACTTCAAATCCAAATTAATTCTTTCTGTACTGTTCAGTTATTGATTTGGAGAGAAGAAAGAGAACTAGAAAGAAAGGGAAGAAAACAGCACAAAACAAAGTGATTAGTTAAGTACCTGCTATGAGTATGTTTCAAAGGATATGTAAGAAATGTCATTTTTCTCTCATTCCATCTTGGTGTCATCTCTGATACAAGATTTATAACCCTAATGGCCTTTATCTTCGCTAGTCTATTAGTAAATTAATAATTAGTAAACTAATTATTGATGACATTACTGCTCAGATTCAGCTGACTAGCCCAGCTTCATTAACCCAGTATTCATTTCACTCCTCACTCCACACCCTCAGCGCTCCAAGCCTGTAGCCACAGGCATCTTCAGTGACTGAGCTCAAGCCCGGCAGAGCTGACCACTCTTCTCCAAGCTGTCTGAGGCTGAAATCTGAATCTGATTCAGCTGCAGGGACCTTCCCCTCAGGATTCCAACTCCTGGCTTACAAAGTTGTAAAACACACCAACTGTGAAACCACCACATAACCATTAGACTTCACTGGGTCATTCCTAAACCCTCCCTCAATTCTGTCCTTTGCAAAAAACTAGAACATTTCTTGAAAAGGAAAAAGTGGGTTATTAGTGATTACAAAGAGACAATGGGCATAGATTGAGTCTGCCCCACGCAAACCAGGACCAACAGTTTTCCTGGAGCCGGACTACTCCTCCGCAGTCAAACGGGCCTTGTAAAAATTTTTACTTCCTTCTTTCTTTTTCCTTTGGGTTGAGTGTCTTGTTCCTTTTCTAATCACAAGTTTCACAGTTTGCTCAATACTTTGCTTTTCTTCAATTTAAAATTTTAATGCTATAAACATACATATGTTTGATATATGATGTTACTATTTTTAGTGTCTTGCTCTATTGTCCTCGTGTGTAGCTAGTCATTATGAATATCCAAGAAATTCTTGAAAAACATGACCATTCTCTAACTTGGGGTAAAAGGTTCTAGATATGTACATTATTAAATTATTGACTATATTGAAGTCAATCACACAATTAGTGAGAGGGTTGAGTTAAAGTATTTTACTAGGGTGATGCATTTATCAAATTTTTCTTATACTATTGTCAGTATTTTAACCTTAAATATCTTGTGGCTTTAACATGTGTTCATAAATTTAGAATTTTTTTTCCCAGTGAACTGAATGATTATACTGAATTTCTTCATCTCTGATAATGACTTTTGTCTTTAAAATTATTTTGTCTAACACATAGCTACACCATATTTCTTCTGATTGATAATTGCTAGTATATTATTTTCTATATATTTTTTCTATATACTCAAATTTAATGAGCATCTTATAAATAATATATAACTGTATATTTCTATGTAATGTGGACAACTCTCTCTTATAATTTGTGTGTTAAGCCATACATTGTGATTATAGATATATTTTTAACTGCAATCAGATTTTGTTTTATTTTTCTGAATATGCTGCGTTCTCTGAATGTCTTTATTTTTTCCTCTCCTATGTTCTTTTGGGTTATTTTAATTCCACTTTTTGCCACAATTTGTGAAATTATTCAACCTGCATTAACATACGTACTTATCTAAATTATAATATTATCTTGCTCTCATCCTAATCAATGCAATCACCTGTAATCATTAACTTCTTCCACTTTTGTATATCACGCTGTTCTCTCTCTTTTTTTTCAAACAAATACACCATTTCTTAAATTGTCTTATACAATCTTGTTTGTTTAGATTTCTTTGCATTTAAAAAATTTATTTGCTTAATATTTTTTTTCTAAAGTATCATCTTTAGAATTGTTTTATATTTCTCGGAAGTTTCCTTTTTTCAGCATTATCTCTTGAATTTTACTTAACTGGGTTTATAATTCTAATTCAACAGTATTTTCTCTCACCACATAGAAGATATAATTATGTTATTGCTTCTATTGTGGTGGTAGGAAGGCAGCTCTCATTCTAATTGTCATTCCTTTGAAAATAATTGGTCTTTTCTTTGAAACTTCTTTAAATTCTTTCACTATCTTGGGTGTTTTTCAGTTTTACTGTGATATATGTAGACATGGCTATCTTTCTTATTCCTACCTGTGATTCAGTAGACCTGAGAACTAAGAACTTTAATTATGACTAGATTATGCCCACTACCTTTACTAATAATATCTATATTCTTCTCTAGTCTCTCTTTCTGAAATACTATCGAATATATGTTAGAATTCCAAATCTTCATATCTCTTAACCTCTCTTCCACATGTTGCATCTCTTTTTTTCATATAATCAGTAGTCTCTTAAGAGCTTACCATCCAGTTCTCCCTTTAGCTATTTCTAATCAGTTTAGTCAAACTTTAAGTTTTTTTATTTTAACACACTTTTCTTTATTTATCAAAGGTCTGTTGGTTACTTTTGCAAATCTAGTCAACATTTTTATTAGTCTCTTATTCCTGAATCACTTTTTACTTTATACTTTGCTTCTTTAAAAGTAGTGGGGAAGCCGGGATGGCTCAGTGGGTTAAGTGCTCACTTTGCAGCTCCAGGGACCAAGGATCGAATCCCGGCCCGTGCTGAACTGGGAGCTCCCCCAGTTCAGTTCTCTCTCTCTCTCTCTGTCAAATAAATAAATAAAAATATATATTTTTTAAAAAGTAGTTATTCTATATATCACTCCACTTTACAATATTTTAAGCCATTGTTGATCTTATTCTGTTGTTTATAATATTTACTGGCTTCAGTTATGTTTCATATATTGTATAAGTTAGGGTAATGAACTATAACTGACTGACCTTGATCAGTATAAATTTTGGGGCCCTTAGGTTGAAGATTATTTATTCCAGAAAGTCCTGTTTGCTTATATTAAATAGCTCAGGACATTGAAAACCTAGAAATTACTTAAATTAAATATTAGTTTGTAGTTCCTTAAGTTATGCAATTATGGTAATTGTCCAAAGAAAAAATTGTTTTTCATTAATGTATTAATTTTCCTCTTCATGTCAATAATAAGCAAATAGGTTTTGTTTTGTTTTTAATTGTCTTTTTTCCCCCAGAGGTCAATTTTTTTTCCTAGTCTACCTTTCACTAAGTATATAGCTTATCTTTAAGTGGGGACATTCAACTTCTTAGCTTCATCTTTTAAAGAAACAAAACCTTAGTTACCGTAATCCAAAAGAGCTAAAACATCAAGGCTTTCTTAACATGGTGTAAAGTTTTGTCCTATGGAAATATTCTTTATTATATTTACATATTTACATACTTGCTTACTTACATACTTAGTGAATTTGACTATGCACTTAAAATTATTTTCCTGTATTTCAACCAATATTTTTAGATCTTCAATATGGAAAGTATATTTGTATTTATAACATTTGATTTTATAATACTGTCAGAAATAAAAATCTAAAATATATTTATGATAGGATCAGTTCTCTATGCTCTAGAAATTTACCCATCATTACAGTTTTGTTGTTGTAGAAGGGAAAACTTTTAGAGTTAAATATAAATGCCCCTCCTAGTTGTAATGAAAAGTCATGGTCCCTAATTTTAGTAAAGCCCATTGGAAATAAGATGCTAGATACTGGGTAAATGAGTAACATACTGCTTTTGAGAAGAGAAGCAGATTACCATCCTGAAAAAACTAGTCTCTAAATTGGTCAAAATGCAGTACTTAGGGCACTTTTGTAACACTTTAATTCAATTCCTTTCTTTCTTCTTTTTTTTTTTTTTTGTTGTTATTGCTTATCTCATTTTGAATATAACTCCAACTGGAAGATTATTTTACACATACATAAATTTGCTTTACCACTAATATTTTATATTACTCAATGGCCCATCTAGTTCAGGAAACAAGATTCTCTTTAACAGTATTGAAAAAGTTGGTCTGCATGCCGCCTCCCCTTTACACCATCATCTTCCTTCCATTGACTGACATAGTTTTTATTTCCATAATCTCATAATGCATGTTGACCACCTCAGGGCCACATATTTCCAGGATGAAAGCAAAAAGTATGTGGTCATTTGTTCTAGATCTTGAAATCTAAGATTAGTAAGACACATTGAATTTTACCTACCGGTACAATGTTTTCTATAGTGCTGACTCAAAGAATAGAGATGACACTAAAATTATCTCCAGACTTATTATACCCAATACGATAGAATTTTACTATAATAGGCGCATAAATGGGGCTTTGGTGGCTTTGTAATGAATTCATGTGTATATTTCCAATAATCACATTCTGAGTGGGAAAAAAATCCTTTCCTTCTTCAACAATTCATGTTGGAGTTTCATCAGACTATCATAAATTTTATAGTTCATTTCTCCACTAAAATTAGCTCTGCTGTGGGATAGACAGACCATATAAGTTTAAAAGGTCATAGAGCTAAACTCATATACCGAAACATACCGTGCACCTTGGCAAGAAGAGTATAAGCATAAAGGCAAACCACATCCCACTAGCCAGGAGATGGAATCAAATCTATCAAGAAGCAATTCCTCCCACTTGCACTGGATAGCTCAGAAGAATGTCCCAAAGGCTAGCAAAGATAAGGGGGAAAATCTACTCTTACTTTTACTAAAGTAAGAGAGTAAGAAAAGAAAAGCAAATAATTCTGAATATAAACAAATGTGCCTAAATTCTGCTTTTTTAAAGCAAACATTTAAAAAAGTTTTATAAGATCATTTAGCATTATGATCATAAACTTCAGGGCATCTCAAGCCAGAAAAGGAGACTTTTTAGAGTATATTTTTAAAAACTTACTGACTCTAAAGATAGATATCCATTAACTTTGCCATTAAGTATATGTTTGGATAGGGTGGCATTTAGCCTGGTGTGGCCCATCCAGCATGTATAGGGGCAGTTTCTTCTAAGCAAACTAGAACATTCCTAAAACAGAGGGTGTGTCTACAAACTCTGAATTGGATGATCTAAGATGAATGGAAGCTGACTTCTAACATAGATGAAAACGAATTCCTAAGAACAAGAAGAGCAAAGAGGAAGGACAGTGAGGAATTTCTGAACTTATCTGGGGAACAACTTTGGGCTGAGAACTTTTGAACTGCTTCAGATGCCCCAAGCATGAATTTCCCTCACTTCCTTCCCAATAGCAGACTCAGACTAACTTATAATCAGTTTTAAATTACAAACACAGATGAAAATTACTCAAAACCTAGTTTGACTTGTTGAATACTCCGCCAACAAACCTTTAACAAGATTAGTAAGGTGCCATGTAAAACAAAATTTTAAACTGTCCATCGAAGACCTTTTGAAATTTAAATTTATTATAAGTTTTTCCAACCCTGAAGGAGAACCTCAGTGAGGCTGGTAGATTCTATAATGAGTAGTACATTTGGGGGAAAATGGTTACTTAATAAATCAATCTGTTGAATTTAGTGTTGGAGGTCTAGAAACCAGATTTTTAAGTAAAGACCAACAATTAAGTGTTTTTATATATAGCAATTACTTTACGAATTGGGCCTAGTTAGAGTCTGCTATATTATAATATTGATTTAAATATTTTAAGTAGAGAAAAGAAAACTTTGAAAATACGATTTGTTTCTTCAGAGAACCTTATTAACTCCATAGGCATGTAGACCCAAGATTAACTTCATTTTATCTTCAGAAAGGTCAGTCACTTTCTATACCAAGAATATAGACTCTTAGTTCATTCACTAAATAACCAAATATTAAACCTGAATGTATTTGATGTTTGTCCTGCATTAAACAATTTCATTCTCAAAATCAAAGATTTGATTGTGTCACTAGTTTTTACTCTTTAAATATCTTCTACATGTATTCCCATGAAAACAATTCGCCATCATGAAGACCTCCAATCTATTTACATCTCCATTTCCATATCCCCCTCTTTTTTCCCATCTTTTTTATAATTTTTTTTTCTTCTTTAGGTTGGAATTCATGGCCCACTATTACAGTTACTGTTTTATAACATTATAAAAATTCTTATATAAAATTATATAATATTAAATATAAAATGATAAGCCTTTTTCCTTAATCACAGTCACTTGGAAATTATTAAGTATTAGCCCTTAATCAAATGATTATCTGACTTCTCTATGTCCACACTCATACAGTTGAAAACTGCTGAATAAAATCACACAAAGGGTGATTCAACACTAGCCAAGAGTCAGATTCATTTCTCAATAGCATTAATACAATCACTTTCTTCTCATCTGCTTGATACATCCTTGGTATTTAAAAAAGTATGCCTGTTTTGTTCTACTGGTTACATTTATAGCCCTGTTTCAATAATTATTTATCTGTGATAAAGTTTACTCCACTCCCTGGAAAGATAACACCTGTCTTTCTTTTTCACTCCTCAAACTCTACACTTCCTTGTTTCTTCTGATCATATTACCTACTACTTCACTGAGACAATCCTTAGACAGTACCTGATCTATTTTCTGCTTTTTTAACTCTGACCTTATTTCTTTCCTCTTGTGAAAATAGAAAAAGTATCCTATTTCCTAGCCAATAAAGAGCCTTCCCACTTCAGTTTTTCAAAGACTTTGCTAGAGTGACCCCTTCTCTCTCCCGACTACTCAATCTCTGTGGTTGCTGGATCTCTTTCTTCACACGAGCAACCTCTAGTACCTACCATAAATAAAATAAAGAGAAAAATAAATAAACTTTCTTAATTTCTTTTTTGTCCTCGAAATTCTTTCACATTTCTCTGCTCCTCTTAATGTATTTTACGTTTCCTACTCATTATCTCTAATCTACAATTTTTACTTACCATTTTCTTTATTTAAATTTGGCTTTTTCCCTTACTACTCCATTGAAACTGAGTATGTCAAAGTCATCAGTTATCTATATGTTGCCAGATGTAATAACCATTTCTTATTCTACTATAGACAAGCAGAAACTAAAAGAGCTGATTACTCCTTGGTTCTTGAAAGACTTTCCTCTTAACAATTTCTGTACACCATCTGTTATGAACTGAATATTTGTGTTCACCCAAAATTAACATGTTAAAGACCTCATCTCCAATATATTTATAGATGAATTCTCTAAGAAAGTAATTAAGGTTAAATGAGGTCATAAGGGTGAGGCATTGATTAGATAGAATCAGTGTCCTTATAATAAGATATCCCTGACCTCTCTCTCTCTCTCTCTCTCTCTCTCTCTCTCTCTCTCTCTCTCTCTCTCTC
>PVKE010037689.1:0-15795 GCA_004027555.1 Craseonycteris thonglongyai
TTAACTTCCTTGTGTTTGGATTTTTTTCTTTGTGTTCATAATTTAGATGATTTTAGTATTTCCTTGTTTTGTGCTGTCTTTTAGGTTTTGACACCAGGGTTATCTCTATAAAGTATATTAGGTAAACTTTCCATATTTTTCAATGTTTTGAAGTAATTATTGAAGCATAGAATTTACCTATTCCTTAATTAAGAATTGAAAGATTTTCCCTATAAAGTTTTTAGGCCTAGACAATTTTTTCTCTGGAGGGAGTTTTTTCTCTCTTTTCTCTTTCTAGTTTCCTTAGTTGTGATTAGTTTGTTTAGGTTTTATACTTCTGTTTGTTAATGTATATATTTTCAGAAGGCTATTCATTTCATCTAGATTTTCCAGTTTATAACTTACAAATTTGCAAGTACCGGTATTATCTTATGTTTAAAATATCTCTTATTTGATGTTGGATCTTCTTTTTTAATCGATAATATTGTTATCCTCGGGGTTTTATTTCCTTATTTACTTTCTCTAAATGTTTGTCAATATTGTTTTTGAAAGACACTCTTGGATTACCTCTATAAATTTTCCTATATTTCAATCAATTTAGTTTTATTTTAGTCTTTATTCTTTCTCTTGATTCCTTAGGGAGTTTATTGTTGTTGTTTTTATAAATCCTTAAATAAAATACTTTCATCTTTTTTCCTTGAAAATAATAAAAACAAAGACTGTAATTTCACCTTTTAATGCACTTTGATAATATTTCATAATATTTTGATATGGTCTGTTCTTATTTTAATTATCTCCTAACTGCTATGTTCTTATACTTTAATTTCACACTTTTCAACAATATATCTATTCACACAGTAGTTTAATTTCCTTTGAAAGCTATAAAATATAGTTTACTTACCTTCTTATTTTGTTGTTTTTCTATATGGTAAGCATTGACCTTTTCCTAACTCTCATTAAGGTCATTAAAAAAAAATCTGTGCACACACTAAACCACTGAATAGGAATGTGGAAAGCTCTAGGAAAACTACTACTTACATATTTTTAAAGTGGCAGAAGATCACAATTTGGGGATATACCCTATAAACACTGTTTTCTTTTTTCTTTTTGATAAACCTAGTTTTCAAAATGGTATATTTTGAATGATTACAATCCAAATGTATTAATAATTCTCAAAGCAGATAATATCAACTTTAGAACTTCTGAGCTTAAGAGACTTAAAGGATAAATTGAGAATATTATTTTTATTTGACGTGAATTTCTGTATTTGATACATATTTTTCTCGTGTCATTTTTTGTTGTTGTTGGTTTGTCTTAAAAGTAATATATCACACATTCAGAATACAATTCTTAAATTAGTTTCTTATAAAGACAAGAAGAGCAAAGTTAAGGTACATTAATTACAGAAATAACAAAGGAAGGTAGGGCACTTAGCATGGCATGTGATTTAAGGTCTTAGTAACCTAATTGTGATTTCAGTATTTGCAACAGTATATTTACCTAATGCTTACACACACAAGCAAGCAGGCAGACAAAACAAAAATTTCTAAATGTGTCAGGAACCATTTAATCTACATTATCAGTCAATTAATACTGTTGGGCCCTTTCAAAGTAAATGTTGGTAGTAAAATAATCTAATCACATTTCATTTAGCAATTAAAAAAATAGAAATTAAAAGTCTATACAATCAGAACATACCCTGATATGTAAAGCAGATGCTACCCTGGCTACAGCCCATCTCAAAACCAACCACTGCAAAGTAAATGCTTCCTTAAAAATGCATTGCATTTCATAATGCTTATTTATTACCAACAGGATGGGAGAAGAGATTTCTAGTCTAACCATTAAAATCAAATGTATACATGAGGCTTGCAATGCAATCTTAGAATATGAAATGTCACATACACTTCTTAAATACCATCTTATGTTTATTTCAGTCATGTCAAATTAAAAGAAAAAAATCTTTCTACAAAGTTACCAGAAAAGACACAGAGCTAGAGTCAGGGGAGCAGATTTCTAGGTCTAGTTCTGCCTCGATCTCCCTGTAAAACAGACATGGGGAAAGTTCTCTTAGCCCTAGTGAAGGTCTCAGATTCCTCACATAAAAAACAAAGGGGTTGAACAAAATGAATTCTGAGGGATATTCCCGTAAAATGGGATTTGGTAAACTTTTGAGAACTTAACTTTTTAAAGAAATAACAGCTATGAAATATCAAGCTTCATACTTATCACCAATAATGTTTCTTACAGTGAGAGCTTTAAGCCAAGGAATTAGTTTATGGAACAAAATGCAAGAGTTTTTGTTTGTTTGTTTTGCTTGCTATATATTTTAATTTTTGTTTTATTTTTGTTCTGTCTTTATATTTTACTTTGTTTTAATTTCTATTATTAATAGATTTATTGCCTTGTGACCAAAACATTAAGCTTGTATAATTTCTGTTGCTTAAAATATCTCCTATTTCTGGTGATATGCATTAAAAATACCTTCTCTTCTATAATCAAATATATCCCTCTTATTTGATTGTTTGTACTTTGGAATCTTATATAAAAAAAATATTTCCCTACATAGTGATAAATGTATTTTCTCATATTATCTTCTAAAAGTTGCAAACTTTTGCTTTTCACATGAATTTCAGAATTAGCTTATCAAGAATCACACACAAATACATGTGCATGCACACACAGGCACACACACACACAGGGGATCTTTTAAAATTAAAATTGCATTAAGTCTATAGATTAGTATAGAGATCATTGACATTTTTATGTTATTGAATACTGTAATTAGCAAACATGGTAATTTTCTGCATTTATTTAGTTCTTTATATTATTCAATAATATTTTCATATTTTTTTCTGTTACTATTGTGAATAGGGTTTTTTTTCTATTATATTTTCTAATTAATGATTATTATTAGAAATGCTATTGAGTTTTGTGTGGTTTTTGTATCTAGCATCTTTACTGAGCAGTTTCTCACTCTAAAATTTTGTGACTTTTCTTGACTTCTTAGGTAGACAATCAGATTTTTTTTGCAAACAAGAGCAGTTTTCTTTCTCTTCCCAACTTCTCTCTCACCTTTCTTTTCTATTGCATCAGTTAAGACGTTCAGTCCAATGCTGAATAGAGGCTTATAACTGGTATCCTTATGTTATTTCTGACTTTAATGGAAATGTCTCTAACATTTCACCATTCAGCATAATACCTGCTTGTAGAATTTTGATAGATGGTCTTTGTCAAGTAAAATACCTAGTTTGCAAAGATAGTTTTTAAGTATGAATTAATGCTGCATTCTATCAGAAGTCTTTTCTATGTTTATCAAGATGATATTACAAATTTTATTAAAAAGGGAAAAGCTTTTTCTGCTTTAATCTGTTGAGATTAATAGGTTTTCTAATCTTGAGTTATACTTTCATTCTTGAGATTAAATCCTATTTGTTCACAATATATATTTTTAAGGTTTTGTACCTGTATGAAAAGTAAGATTAAGTTATAATTTACTTGTACTGTCCTTATATCTCAAAAATTAAGTTGGGTAACCGTCTTCCTTTGTTCTCCCCATTCTCAGAAACACTTTTTTGTTTGTTGGATTGTTTTTAAACAGTGTTTATCTACTTTTTTGAAGATCTGGTTAAACTATTTGGGCTTGGTATCATCGGAGGTGGGAGACCTTTGGATTAACAATTTAATTTCTGTAGTGGCTAAGGCTTTACTCTGATTTCATCTAAATAAATGACCAGAATGTTATTTTTTTCTTAAAAAATATCCATTTCTTCTAAGTTTTCAAATTTATTGACATAAAGTCATTAATATTTTTAACATCTTTTACATTTTCATTTTGTCTATTTCTAACCTCTTTTAATTCCTATTTTCTCTGTTTGCGTGTGTTTTCCTTTTTCTTAACCACTTTTGTTCAGGATTTGTCTAGTTTTGTAATAAAACCACCTTTTGCTTTTATTCACCTTTTCTAAATAATATTTCTTTATTTTTTTTCTCTTATATTTATTATTTTCTCATTTCTAGTTTGGGTTTCTCTGTTGTTATTTTATTGGTTTCTTAAGTTGACCACTTTATGTATTTATTGTCCTATTTTTGCTTGATTTTTCATTTTGTTTTTGCTGAATATACTTTTAAAGTATTAAGTAGCTTCATTGTTCTTTTGACCACAAGGGGTCCCAGCAGTTTCTAGATATTTATTGAACTCTGCTTCTCATCTTATTTTTGTTCCAGAGTTATAGTTTCCCCTTTTTAAATATAAATATAAAATAGTTATTTTAAATATAAATATATTTGAATATAAAAATAGTTATTTTTATAATAGTTAATTATATTTATAATATTTTTAAGTATTTCTTTTATTGGCCTTTGTATGTCTGAAACGTCTTTATTTGTCAGGGTATAAAATTCTAAGTTGACAACTATTTTCTCTCTGCACTTTGAACATATAGCCTCATCACCTTCTAGCGTCCATTGTTGTCTACAAGAAGGCTGCTATCAAACCAAGTTTTGTCCCTCTGTAAGCAATCTATCTCTATTTCTGTTAACTTTTGGTTATTTATTTATGCTTAATGCTCTGCAATTTTGCTTCCATGTGTCTAGCAATGGATTTAGTCTCATTTCAATGCTTGGTATTCAAAGGTACTTCCGATCTGAAGTCTCCAATTCTGAAAAATTCTCAGCCATTATCTCTTTAAATATTTCCTGGCATTTCCTCCTTTTCCTTCTTTCAGAATTCCTATTAGATGACGATTGGTATCTTTCAATCAAATCTCCATGCCTCTTCATGCTGTCTCTTCTCTGCTCAGCACCTTTTCCACCTCACTCCTGTACCCTGAGCTTTATTCAGTCCAGAAAATTTCCATCCAGGGCATTTTAACTTTCAATGATTATGTTATTCATCTTCTGAGATTTTTAGTTGGCGTGTGTGTGTGTGTGTGTGTACCTGGTACTGTTTTTCCTACTTTGTTTTATAATTTCTAATTTTTTTTTTTAATCCATCTGTTTTCACACTTCAAATGTCCTTACTCTAAAGTCTTAGGCTGGTCTATAAAATTCGTTTCATGGGGAGTAAAATTCCGTCATGATGATTGATTTTGTTGCCTGTCTTTCTTAGCATTAGATTTCTTCATGTATTTTGGAATTGGGGTTTGCAGGCTCATGTCAGATGGAAGTCGTGGTTTGGTTTCGTTTTCTTTTTCTCCCTCATTCTGCACTTACCCCTCCCCATTCTCCCACTATTACACCCAACCCTCCAGCTCTCCAACCCTGAACCAGAGTTTCTGGTGTCATTTCGGGGATATTGCTGCACGGTGAGGACCCAGTTGCTGACTCATTCCCAATCAGCACATTCTAGCAGCTCTCTGGAGTGGTTTTTCAGCATCTCTTCCTAAGTCTGGAAACTCAATTCCATGCACCCTCACCACTATCAAATCATAAGCTCCTTAAGAAGAGGAAATGTGTGTGTTTTGGTTACTACCATATACCCAGTGCATAAAATAGTGTCAAAACGTAGTAGATGAATAAATGGTGGCTAAGAAGTTACAAACTGTGCCTTTGAAGTTGAACCTGAGGCTTTGTTTATTCTGAGTCCCACGGGAGAGTGGTTAGCCTAGTACAGAAGAAAACTTGTATCTATGGAAGGGAAGAAAAACTGGGGAAAGAGCTCAAAAGACCATGGTTTCAGGATGGCTCTCTGCCTCATTGCCCAGTGATAGTTACATATTTTTGAGGAAATGCAGTTTCACTATTTTCAAGAACATAACCATTAGAATTCATCTAACAGAACGTTCTTTAGAATTTCCTTTAAGATTATTAAATACAGATAAGTTGTTTTTAAAAAGTAAATATTCAGAGGACATGAATTAGAAAAATAAAACAAAACAAACAAAAACCTGACAATTTCCCAAAATTCAGAGTTGACGCTATACTTATTTTATGCCCTTAAATATTAGCCAGTAAGTGACAGACTTAAAAAGTCAGTCTACCTCTTACACATGCTGCCTATTAGGGAAGACGGATGGAGACACAAGGAGGGAGATGGCAGAGCAGAAACAGTGGGGGTAGAAGAACGCCCAATGAGGAGGGCAGCAGAGAAGAGTTTGGGTCTATAAACAGAAACAGAGCGGAGCCAGCATGCTAGACTCTAGATCAGCTATTCAATGGAACTGAACTTCGAGCCATAAGTGTGAGCCACATGTATAGCTTTAGTAGCCACACTGATCAAAGTCAAAGTGAGCCACAAATGACATTCATTTTAATACTATATATTATCTAACCCTATGTAGTTAAAATATTTCAACACGTAATTAATGTACATGTTATTAACATGCTGTTTTACCTCTCTGTGTATGAAGTCTTCCAAATCCACTGTGTAGCTTCCACTTATAACACGTCTCAACTTGGGTTGGCCACATTCCGGTGTTCAATGTGTAGTGGGTGGCTTTCGTACTGGACCACGTTGTTCTAGACCTTGACAAAACTGCTCGGACTCTTCCCTCAACTTCTAGTTAGTGCGATGGAGATAATCCAACCTGCCCTGCCTGATCCCATTGTACGGCTGCATAGGAGCTAGTGGGTGTGGAGGGCGCTTTGTATGCGGAAGCCCCTCACAGGCCTCTCCCTCAGGAGAGAGAAGAGAGTGTTCCACCTATCAGTCTAGTGCCCGATCACCTGCACTTAGCATGTCCTGAAATGAGCAGACCTGTGGCAGGGGCTTACGGTCACCTTGATTTGACAGACCAATGAAATGTCACAGCAAAAACCACGGTAACGGAGATGAAGCTGTCAACTGTTGTTCTAAGGGTGTCCCAAAATTCACGCAAGATTTGAATTTTGCATTATCTCGCAGTAAAGTGTTGCCAATGGGGAAAAAAAAGACAGCGTGACAGCTGACAGTTCAAAGCTACACAAAAGAATGCGTTTTCATTGTTGAGCAATGAAAATTTACCATTTTTAATTATAAACCTGTGTTTTCTATCAAAATTACTTCTTGCGTGAATTTTGGGACACCCGTTACTATTACAATCATTTTATTTATTTGTTTTTTTTACATAAAATGATATTTTAATGCTATCCCAAGCACTAGGGATGGGAAGGTGAGCAAAGAAGTTGCTTGCTCCCCAGGAGCTCACAGAATAATGGGGGAACACGCATTTAAAATATGGTATATAAGGGCCATACCTATGTGTTTCCCAGAGGACTCTTCTGTTTCTAAGTGTCAGAAAACCTGTTGAAGATGGCTTATGCAAACAAGGGGCATGGACTGGCTCACATAACTAGCAACTGCGGTAAACGTGGCTGTGCCCCTCACCTCCCTCTCATGTGACAACCCCAGCAGCCCCTGCCTCACAACCCCCACATTCAAGTCCTGCAGGAAAGTAAGAGGAGCCCCAGCCAGGGGCTCTCAGCAGTCCCTGAGTGGGTCCCCAGCCCATTCCTGGACCAATCACCATGGCCCGTCACCCAGTACAGAAGGACCAGGAATTTGAGGGGAATGGCTGTCCCCGAAGAAAACCCGGGAACTGTGACAGGGAGGGTGGATAGGTGCTGAACAGCCAAGAAACGGTATCCACTAGGAATGATGGGGACACAGAAAACGTGTGACCACAGCTGGCTTCAAGAGCTTGCCATCTAGGCAGTCCCACACTTGCTTTACTCTGCTGTTACCAGCTGGGCATTCTTTGTTTGTTTGTTTTTGTTGTTGTTTTTTAAGTTTTATTTATTTATTTACTAATTTTTTGACAGAGAGAGAGAAATACAGAGACAGAGACAGAGAGAGAACTGAACTGGGGGCACTCCCCAGTTCAGCATATGGGTCCGCACGGGCCGGGGCCGGGATTCGATCCCCGGTCCCCGGCGCTGCAAAGTGAGCCCTTAACCCACTGAGCCATCCCGGCTTCCCCAAAAATATATTTTTATTTATTTATTTTTGACAGAGAGAGAGAGAGAGAGAGAGAGAGAGAGAGAGAGAACTGAACTGGGGGAGCTCCCAGCTCAGCACATGGGTCCGCACGGGCCGGGACTCGATCCTTGGTTCCCGGAGATGCAAAGTGAGCACTTAACCCACTGAGCCATCCCAGCTTCCCTGGGCATTCTTAATCATGTCTGAATAAGGGGTTCCACGTTTTCATTTACATGACAAATGACCCAGCTAAGCCTGCCTGTGATTGCCATTACGTTACATACACGAGGAAGTGACTTTGGAACTGAATTTTGAAAGATAAAATAAAATAGCAATTTTGCAAATAGAGAGAGCTGGGGTTGGGGGGCCGGGAGGGGGTGCAGGAAATTCCAGGCAGGTTGGTAGCATGGACAACGCGGTGAAGTGAGAGGCTCAACGAGAAAATGAGGCCACTAGCGCCTCAAGTGGTCGGAACTTAAAGTGCTGGTGGGACCTGGCCCCTGCTGAGCTGGAAAGCCAGGGACATAAAAGGACGTGGTGCTTCAAGCCAGGAAGCTGAGGCTCCATAAACACTTTTAAAATGAATTCATAAATACAAGTCAGGTGAATTACAGCCTAAGAAATATGACTCGCTTTTTAAACTTACACTATTCCAAAGGACCATTACACAATCACTGCCCAGTCTTCCACCTTTGTTTCCTACTCCAGACAAAGGCAAACTTTTCACTCTGTCATGTTAGCTTCTGCTGATCTTTATCATCAGCATGCTAGCAAAGTTAGCATTCCACCTCCGTGACCTCACCCTCCAAATATTTATGATTCAGAGAGATGTTTCTAAGAACGTGTTTTTCCGATTGTTTACTTTAGAGCAATCAGAGTGTGCTTTAATTACAAAGATGACGTTTTCAAAACTTAAATAGAACAAGCCTCAATTGTGTGGGAGTTCATTGCTTAGGTGATCAAAGAGAAACACAGACGGTGACTCAGGTGGAACGTTGTTTCATTTTCATTTGGTGTTTCCTTTAGTTCTGCATGCCAGGACATGCCATGGAGCCAATGAGGAGTGTGCTGTGGGGAATCTGAACGTTAAAAGCAAGGTTTTATATGGTAGGATGCAAGTTCATGGTCCTCATTTACCTGGCCTCTCCCTTTTCAAGGCCAGCATGAAGCGTGTGTGTGTGTGTGTGTGTGTGTGTGTGTGTGTGTGTGTGTGTGTGGTGGGGGAGACAGTGGCTTTAGTCCATCTCGTTGATGCTCAGCTGGTAATGGTCAACATTTTGCAGTTAGATTCTTTAGAGCAGGAGTCTCTAAACTACAGCCCGCGGGCCAGATGCGGCCCACGAGGCCCTCTCATCCAGCCCATGGGGACCTTTTTATTTGAATAAAATAATATTAAATAAATAATTAAAAACAACATCTATGTTTTGATTCTTTTTTATTTGGACCTCGAGTGTGTAGTCGGCCCCCAAACTGCTGTTTGATAGTTAATGTGGCCCGCGGGCTGAAAAGTTTGGAGACCCCTGCTTTAGGGGGATGCTAGAGAGACAACGCTGGTTCTTCTCAATTGAGAATTTCTGTGGCTTTCCATCAACAGCCGTATTTCAACTTAAAGTAAATGCAAGAGGAGAAATTAATGTTTGGGCATCTCCTAAATGCCAGGTGTGGAGTCTTTGCCTTGTTCATTCTTGCATTCCCAGCACCTTGAACAACGCCCGGCATGTAGTAGGCCCTTCATAACTTTTTGAACTATCAGAATTTATAATACTAGACATTCCCATTTATGGATAATGTGTTATATTCTGGCACTAAGTAATACTACACACACGCGCACGCGCACACGCACACACACACACACACACACACACACACATTCCTTCCCCCACCCCCACCCCCACCCAATTTGGCTTATCAACACTGCAAGAAAGTACGTCTTATCGGCTTCATTTTTCAATGTCCTAGATAGCAAGTGGCAGACCTAGAACTCTTGTTGCTTCTTGGAGCCACCCCCTTCGCACAGGATCCTTGATTAACAGAGAAGCAACCCGACCCTCAGAAAAATATCCAAGGTTATTCAGTTAATGCAGAACAAGGACTTGAACCCAAGACTCTGGTCATTTCCACTTACCCAATAGTCTTAGTTCCAGATGAATACACTATTAACTTCTTTCTGTTTTGTGGATGTCAGTCAATGCTTGAATTAGCAGGGCAAAAATGATCTGAGTTTGAGAATTAATTAGTCATCCCACCTCCCACCTTAGAAACGACTTCACTCTTTTCCTGTAGCCCAGCTCAGTCCCTGGCACATGGTAGGCATTCAGTAAGTGCTTGACACACCTTGGTAAGCCAGGATTTGGTGGGGATGGAACCTCAGCCCTTAGCACCCTTCAGTGGCAGGTCTGGGGAAAAGTAGCAACTATACCCTTTGAAAGGCATTGGAGGATATTAGTTTTTACCTTCTTACAAGTTTACACTTTCATCTTTTCAGAATTAACATGCCCCCGTTATAGAAAATTTGGAAAATTCAGAAATATATAAATACAGAACAAAAATCATCCACCCATATTTCCACCAACCAGATTGAAACACCTTTGATATTTTATGGCAATTAACTTTTTTCTCTATTTGTGTATTTGTTGTTTATTTATAGTTCTTATTGTTTCACATTTATAATATACATATATCTTCTTAAATTTGTATTATTCCCACATTCACTAAGTTATATGTTCTTCGTAAACATCTTTTTAAATAGTGGCAAGTGTGGGGGAAAAAATAGATTTATTTAAATGAATGTTTACTTTGTGAGTTCTCAAATCTAGGCTAAAGATCACTGATGTCTCCTAATTCCTTGGTGACAACTCCATTTTTTATTAACTGCTTCATCAGAAAGCTACACAGGGTCAACATTGTTATCATTATTTTATTAAGACTATTGTTTTTTAGAGCAGTTTTAGGTTCACAGCAAAATTGAGAGGAAGGTACAATATGTAGTCTTTTCAGATTGGCTTCTTTCACTTAGTAATACGCATTTACATTTCCTCCACGTCTTTTCCTGGCTTGACAGCCCAGGCCTTTTTAGCACCGAATAATATTCCATTGTCTGCATGTACCACAGTTTATTTATCCATTCATTTACCGAAAGACATCTTTGTTCCTTCCTGCTATAAACATACGTGTGCAGGTTTTTGTGTGAACATGTTTTCAACTCATTTGGGTAAAGACCAAGAACCACAGCTGCTGGCTTGTATAGTAACAGGATGTTTAGTTTATTTAGGAAGTCACCAAATTGTCCTCCAAAGTGGCCGGACCATGTTGCATTCCCACCAGCAACGAATGAGAGTTCCTGTTGCTCCACATCCTCCTCGGCGTTTGGTGGTGTCAGTGTTCTGGGTTTGGGCCATTTTAATGGGTGTGAAGTTATGCCTCACTGTTGTTTTCATCTGCACTTCTGCGGTGACACGTGACATAGAGCATCTTTCCATAGACGCAGATGCCATCGGTGTGTCTTCTGTGGTGAGGTGCCTGTGAAGGTTTCTGCACCATGTTTTTAAATCAGGTTGTTTGTTTTCTTATGGGTGAGTTTGGGTCAAAAGGCGGAGGGAAAACCCAGATGAGGGCTCTGCACCAGTGGGGACAAGTTTACATGACACTTGGTAACAAACAGCAGATTTTCAATCATCTAGAACAGGCTGCGCTGAGCCCTGGGGACCGGCCTGGCTACACTTCCTCTTCTTCTCTCCATTGACTCTTTCTGTTACTTCGAGTGTCCCCAACATGCTGATGTCCAGGGACCACTCCCTCCTTTGACATCCCCTTGCTAAGCACTGTGATTGTCCCCAACATGCTGATTAGTCTCTTCCAGCCCTTAGTTCCAAACATACCAAATCTGTGCCCTCCCACCCCATCCCACCTCTGCTCAGTAACACCGGAGGCAGGGGACTCCTTCCCTCTCACCTGTCCCAACACCCAGGTGGTGCCAAAATCCAAAGAGGGCCGCCGCCTTCCCCAAATCATACGTCCTGTTCACCTCGTCTCCCCCTCCCCCGCCCCGTACACGCAGCACGGCTCACTGCCAAGGCCGACCAGGCACCTGCTCGGGGCACTGATACAGGGGGTGCATCCCCACAAAGTGAGAGCAGCTCCATTTCCATGAAGGAATCTTACATTTTGTAACGAAAAGATCTACGGGGACGGGGAAAAAGCTATTTTACTTTCAACACATCAGAGCGTTGTTTTGTGGATCATTTTCATGGTGAATGAACCCCATTTGAAATTAGACCTCGGTCTTCTGGGGTCCTCTGGCCCTTGAGGGCCTCCCCTGACCAGGGGTGCAGCTTCCTGGAGCCTCTGCCGGCACCCTCCTCTCCCATCCAGCCCCCCACGCCCTCAAGCCCTGCACAGCCGTTTCCCTGAACAGCACCTCCTTGAGTCCCTCTGCTGCCGGAAGACCCTGGGACCCACAGCTCTGCTTTGTCCCCAAGACACAGTCCAAAGTGATTATCACAAAGTCCAAGGCCTATCACAGTCTGTCCTCTCCCCACCCATACTCCTGCTCAGCAGCTGCCTCAATGCGCTGGGAACGTGCTACAGGTGTTCACAAGTCTGTATTTTATTCGCACATTTACTGTGAGGCAGTAAATGTGCCTAGAGTGGTGCAAGGAGCTGGGAATAAGCACAGAGATGAGCAGGGTACAGCCCTGTCTTCCTGGCACCCACAGCCTCTGCAGAAGCCTCTCTGTGTGCCCGGAATGCCCTCCCTCCTGCCCAGGAAATGCTCAGCCTTCCACATCCATCTCAGAAGTCACTTTGCCCACCAGCCCTTGCCAGCTCTCCTGCATTGAGCTTCCCTGCCCCACGTTAGCCCTTGTTATGTCAGCCTGCAGCTCTCTGTCATCAAAGTGCATCTCCCCAGGGGCTAGGAGCACGCACAGGGCAAGGAAGCATCCCTGTGTGTCTGCAGCTCCTGACACAGTGCCCAGCGCATAGTAGGTGCTCATTAAATGTTTATGGACTAAATGTGTGTGGATTGAACACCTGCTATTTGCTAGGTACTGTTTCATGCGTGTTTATTCGCCACCTAAACATGATTTCAAACTCCTCACGTGTCAGGCATGCTCTTATCCTGCCCTTGGGACCCCCAAGATGGCTAATCAGGATCTGGCAACAGGACACACACAGTTTGCAGGACTGACTGATAGGATAGACTTACAGTGACTCACTCCGCCCTCAGCCACTCCAGTGTCAAGTATCAGGTGATCATCACCAGATGATTTCAGTTCGTCATATTTTGGGAACCAGAATAAAAATCCAAAAAGCTCTACTCCATTTACTCAGTCGATAGCAGGACTTATGTTTGTGGCTAAAGCAAATTATGGGATCATTGAAAATGTGGCAGACATGACAGTATCACAGAGGCACAGGGATCTGGAATCTGTCACGTGGGAAACTCCTGGGACTGCAGGAGTGTGAATATGGGAAGGTCAGCTCTAGAAGGCTCCATGCATTTGATGAGACTTTGGTAAAGCAGGCGTACCCCTTTTCCATAGGAGGGGGGACAAGCCAAAGAAAAATGAGCCCATGCAAAGCTCTTTAAGTTTGGGGGGACCGTATAGCTCAGTAAAAGACCTAGGTTTGAATCAAGTGCCTACGAGCAATTTTCTTAGCCTTTCTGAGCTTTGGTTTCTTCATTTATAAAAGTGAAATAATAAGACCTAGCTCGTGGGGTTATTATAAGGATGAAGTAAGACACTGGACACCTTTAAAAGGGCTTACCATTGTGCCTGGCATGGGATATGTGTTCAGGAAATGGCAATTCACACATGTGAACGGGATTCACAATGATTTCCTCTTTTAAATCGGTTTTAAAATCAGGAAGAGCCTGAGAGAGACAGCTTGCCCCTGGGTCCAGACATTTCTGACAGATGAAAGTTCTGTGTGACTTGTTAGCTTCAAAGGTAAGCCATGAGGAAGGAAAAGGGTAACATTTATTGCATACCTCCCACGTGGAAGCCTGAGGGTGCATTGTTCTCTAATCCTCAATGGACCACCTTGTACAGATATTATCCCCATCTTACCGGAGAAACAAACGTTTTCAGGTCTCACGGAAAGCCAAACAGGAAGTGGCAGTGTGGGGATTCGAACTCAGTTCTCGCTGAGTGCTAGTCCCTGGTTTCTGCCCCTCCATTACTCACCTTTTCAGGTCCAAGGACGGGGTGCACGGCTGTGATGTCAGTTGCTTTTTCAGTCAGCTGTTCATCACCCTACCCCCAATCTTGGCAAATAGAGCATTTCCTGGAGAAGAGAGCAAAATGGGGGCTCAGAAATCAGTGTAAGGACTTAGGATTCTGAGACCCGCTTCTCCTCTCTGAGCTTAGTTTCCTCAGCCATCAGACGAGGACATGGCCCTGCATCCCAGCTGCCCGTTTGTCCAGGGGCACTTGCCGAGAGGAGGTAGGTGTTGTGCCTCAGCGAGTATCCAGGCTCCCTGCTCTGCTGCTTGCTGGCTGTGTAACTTCTGACTGTTAGTTAGCCTCTCTGTGCCTCAGTTTCCTCTCTGTAAAGTGGACCTGTTCTCAGTACTTACCTTGTAGCACTGTTATGAGCATTAAAGGCATTAACCACATGTGAAGGGCTCAGCTCACAGCATGGACAAAATGAGGACATTTGCTGATCTTATTTTATTTACACTTAGAGGCAGAAGAGAGAAAACTATTCCTTCCAAGGGTCCCAGGAGTATAACTTCCGGTGGCCCGTCCCAAGCCCCAAATATATTTGGCATCTTCTCGATTTCCTTAAAAATTGCTGTGTGGCATTTATATTCCACATATCTGTATTTAAAGCACTTATTAAGACAGACACTCCAGCCAGATCCCCTGTGGGTACCTCCTGGCTCTGGGGCACAATGGGGTACCCAGGGAATTGGTCACCCCCCACCCCCAGACTGATGGCACATCTATGACTTCCAGGGCCATTTGGGCTCTGGGGCCTTGTAGTTTGGAGAACCAGCACCACTAGACTCCAGGAACCTGCCCCGGTGGCCGCCTGCCTGGTATCACCCATGCCACCCACGTCTGCGAGCTGGCACAGAGATTTCGGACCTGAGCCACTACCCCAGCCCCGGTGAGCATATTGCCCGAAGGCACCGAAGCCTTCAGTTCTTCTGCGTCTCTCTGCACCTCTCACCCCTGCCACAGCTGGATTTCCTGTTCTCAGGGGGACAGAGAGAAAGGAAGAGGGATGGGAAAGCAGAGCGAGGGGAAGGAGAGAGCTGGCGACGCTCCATGGGGGACGGTGCCCACAGGGTGTTTTTGTCGGGATGTTAGGAAACAGGGAAACTGCACAGGTAGCCACCCTCTTTGGGGGTCCTTCCATTTTCCACTATGCCCCGTGTAGCACTCAGAGACTGAAATCAAGACCAGCGCCCTAGCCGCTGTAAAGCAACACGGGCACAGATGGCATCTGATGCTCCTGCCTCCGTAAGGAAGACTGAAATTTATATAGCGGTCTAGCAAAACACTGGTGACACCTGCATGGGGAAAGGAGGGAGATGGCTGAGTAAGTCCTACCACCTCGATTGGCCATTAAAAATTACGGCAATACATAGGACCCAGCCATCCCTCTCCTGGGCATCTACCCAAAAAACCTGAAGACCTTAATCTTTAAAGATGTGTGTACCCGCATGTTCATCGCAGCACTGTTCACAGGGGCCAGAACATGGAAACAGCCAAAATGCCCTTCGATAGATGACTGGATAAAGAAGATGTGGTACATTTACACAATGGAATACTACTCAGCGATGAGAAATGATGAAATACAGTCATTTCTGGCAACATGGATGGACCTAGAGACCATCTTATTAAGCGAAATAAGTCAGACTGAAAGAATCAGGAAACATATGACCTCACTTATAGGTGGAATATAAA